>JAZGTN010000225.1:600000-858580 GCA_037783415.1 Leptasterias polaris
AATCTATACTGCAACTCAAGGCCATATTTATAACAATTTTGTTTAAAATAGGGCCTATGTTTTTCTTTTCTTTTTTGCTAATACCGGAAATGGAATATGCCTGACGCTAAGCGGCTGATAACCATGTCCCACATCCCATAATATCCTCTGATTGTAAACCACAGAATACTTCAATTTAATTATTTATTACACCGTTATTACTGATGACCTTTGATAATATATCTACAATTTGGATAATACACATCAAACTTCTTGTTTAAAAGCAAAATGAAATTTGATTATTCAATTTTATACTACTTTTAACTTTCAGCAACGTACCCCCTTGAGTGATATCTACTACGGTATCAGTATACAACTTGATTGAATTTGTCTGATTGCAATTAATTTGAGTTCATCGGGGATTTATTTAAAGGTAGGGTTATACGTTGTTAATGACCTTGACATTTTGTATCGTAAGATCTATTTGAAACCCTCCTTGCTATAAAGGTAAGCATCCCGCGTAATTATTTTGTCTGGATTGCCCCCGTTGATTACAAATCAATCAAAGTATGTCTCGACAATCTCAAAAAACTCAACACAAGGCGAGTTTTGAGGGATTCACAATTCCGTGGTGTCCGTTTGTGATTGCTGCGGCCGAGAGATGCGGTTGGTACCCGCTGTCCACTCGCTAAACACTTTGGACGGATTCAACGTTCTTGATTTTAAAAAACTTGACAGGTTTTGCTGTTTTCTCATTAAGTAGGCAATTTATTCAGCGGAAACGTTTAGAGGTGCATGGCTTTTAGTGTTTTGTGTTTGTTTTTGTGTTGATATAAAAAACCAACATTTATGATTCTTCCCTTTGAGATAAGACAACTTAAATTTATTTCATGACAGGATCGAGACTGATTACCTCAGAGAGAAATAATCGTTTTGGACATTAATGTAGACGAATAATCAATTAGTCTAAACTGGAATCTCCCTCTGTAATGCCAGCACGAACCACTGTTTTGATAACTAGATGGGCCCAAAGTATGAATACTCGCGAGACTATATTAATTATCGCGTGTATTCGTGAGTATGTTCCTTGCGCGTCGTCGTAGGTAGGCATACCCAGAGCTGTGGGGACTTTTATACAATGGAACAAAGGTCCCCACAACGTTTTTCTTTGTTAAACTGGGTCCCCACAACAAGATTCTTTAGAAAAGGGAATAATAGAACAACAATAGGAAGTCCCCACAATGGTGTGTGCACCGGGAAGCGTATCCAGTTTCGACTGCTGTTACAGGCACCAGACTGTTTACAAATAATAAAGAAAAAACCCCAACATGATTCAATTAACTGGAGTGGTTAAACATTCAATGTCTAGTTGAATAACTACATGGTCAGAGAAAGCAAGTGAGAAGGCCTGTCATTTCTCAAGAGGGCTGGTGTTTTGCTCGATGTAATAAAGTAATTGTCTCCAAGTGAGCTGCACCCCCCGTGTTTTTATTGAACACAGAAACATTTACAGTGAAATGAGTGTTTATTTTGAGTGTAATAGAGAACGTTCTTGTAATAAAGAGTTGATATTCGTGATGTAAACACTACCCTTTGCTCCAATTGCCACGATGGGAAAACGTATAACTTGCAATGTTTACAAATTGCGGTGAAGCAGAAATGTCACAAATTAGTCTGGTGCCTGTTATTACATCAACACCCTCTGTGCTGTTTAACACCAGAAAGGTGCACGTTGCATAAAAGGCCAACCTCGCCATTTTTCTTCTGGCAACTTGGAGGCAACTACGTGCATAGTTTATGCATAAGGAATCGGCAGAACATTCTTCAAGCTGTAACTTACGATCCCCAAGAAAACTGAAACTGAATAAACGATTGCCTAAAGCTGGTTAGCTCAGTGTAAATTATCTTGTGTGATAAACATTAATGCCAGCATGACTATAAACAATCATGACAGGTGATGAGACTGAACAACATTAGAATGCAAAAGGAGTAAAATCAGATAGATTATGACATTAATTCAACCCAAACGAGCTCATACGTGCATAAAAGGCAAAATACCTTTTGGAACTAATCGATTTATTTAAACATAAACGTTGATTCAATAATACTAACCCGCGAAATGTTTTGAGATATCGACAAAAATCCGGCTCGAATATGTCCACGCAAGAAGAATAACCCCCAACAGGAATACACAATCTGAGAAACTTATCTGACAGATACTTTGGGAAAAAATGTTTCTCAAATTGCTTTTATCAAAAGCTGTTGTACTTCTGACCAATAAGTTTTTATTGCCATTAATTTAAAGAGTAATTACCAAACGTGTGCCTTCCCTATATAAGCAATCTTGTAAAACGTTTTGAGGAAAAGGTGCACATAACTTACAGGGCTCCCAAACTCAGTGGAAGCTCGCACTAACACGTGACGATGAAACTAATGAAATCGTGACTTACAACTTGACACGGTATCCGTGGTAGTTGTTGTCGTTCTTTTGACACCGTGCACGCAATATTTTATAGAAAAGGCTCATCACAACGCGCTACTACAACAAGAGCTGCTTGTGAGTCCGGAAAATGACTTAGAGATAAACCGAGTCGATATTGAGCCTGCTATATAAGCCACACTACGGTCTGTCTCAAAATTAACAAACCGTACTTCACTTAAAGGTAAAATTCCCGAAGTGTTGTTTTTTTTACCGCAAGGAAGAAACTGTCTGGTCGCAAGTTTCCAAAAATACACTGTGGTAAAAAACAGGTGTTTTTAAATAACTATCTAAACGGTGACTATGTGTTTTGTCGGAACTTGAGTCAGTCTGTAGGGCGGGAAGTGGTTCCGTCAGTCTCTCACCACGTGTTGATGGAATTGCCACAAATTCACAGGGAAGTACTCCCTCCACTTGAAAGCAACAAACACGCACTTATAAATCAACATAGGCCTATGTTTTGTTTATCCGTGTTTAACTTAAAGGTATTATACAGGATTGGCAGAGCGGACAAAATAATTACAGACAGTGTTCATGTTTTGTGTAATCAACCACATACATGAAATAACAAACCTGTGAAAATTTGAGCTCAATTGGTCATCGAGGTCACGAGAAAATAGTGAAAAGAGACCTTATGTGTTTTCTGTTTTTCAAACATCGAGTTTATTATCGCGCGCGATAAAAACTATTGTTTTACTCATTTCTCAGAAACGATAGTATTTTAGGCAGAAATATTTTAAGGAACCCTTTCTACCATTACTTACTTTAAATCATGTAAGTTATGTGTGAATCTGTGAACATTTGTGTTTTTCGATCTTACCAATAGTGTACAGGGCCTTTAAGTAATACTATGCACCAATGATTTGCCGTTAAGGTTATACAACTAGTAAAGTAATGTGCGCGGCGTATCCAGGCTGGGAGGAGGGGGGGCGGGGGCTCATAATCCTTGTCTCTCCCCCTCTTGCCCCCAGAAAATTACATTTCAAATAGTGCACAAATTAATGATTCGGTACATCAAAAAAGTCCCCCTCACTGAGTATGTTTTTGCCCCCCCCCCCCCCTGCTTGCCCCTCCTATCTAGTCATGCCACTGCCTGAAGTTAATTTGCATAATGCCATTACCCATTAAATCAAGAATGTGTGCTTACTCAGGTCCACCTTGTGACCTGAAATCAAAGAATACTGTTCCTCTACATTTAATATCTTTTTTTACACCATTATATTTATGTATACATGCAAATGCAAAAGCGTAAAATAACGCGGATATGTCGGCATCTTCCATTCAGTTCATTTCATGTGATATGTTCCCACTACACACAAATAACATGCAGTGGCAATGTTCAAATGCATGGCTTGTGCTTGTGGTGGATATGCCTTGAAAAAAGCACCACTAACACAAAAACAGAATGGAAATAAATATACTACAACAATAAGAAGTGGAATTGACAAAACTACAACAGCACATTGGGGTATGTTTAAGTGAAATCATAATTTGGTATCTTTGTTCACTATGGGGCGCCGTTTGTCAATTAATTGTTTAGCGTATTTTTGACGTGTTTTTACCATGGTTTGTAATAATTAGATGTAAACCATAGAAAGTGCTGTCAATTTATTTTGTGGTTTACATACCATAAATTTACAATCAAAGCTTATAAATTATGGTTTATAAACCATGAAAATTGAATCATCATAAAACATGGTTTATAAACCATGGTTTATAAACCATGAAAATGTAAGCACCTTCAAAACATGGTTTATAAACCATAAAAATTTAAGCATCAAAACATGGTTTACAAATCATGGTTTATAAACCATGAAAATTTAAGCATCTTCAAAACATATGGTTTATAAACCATAAAAATGTAAACATGGTTTTTTATGGTTTATAAACCATGATTTGTGACACACGATTTTCATGGTTTATAAACCATGATTTGTGACACACGATTTTTATGGTTTATAAACCATGATTTGTGACACACGATTTTTATGGTTTATAAACCATGATTTGTGACACGATTTTTATGGTTTATAAACCATGATTTGTGAACACACGATTTTCATGGTTTATAAACCATGATTTGTGAACACACGATTTTCATGGTTTATAAACCATGATTTGTGACACACGATTTTTATGGTTTATAAACCATGATTTGTGACACACGATTTTCATGGTTTATAAACCATGATTTGTGACACACGATTTTCATGGTTTATAAACCATGATTTGTGACACACGATTTTGGGGTTTATAAACCATGATTTGTGACACACGATTTTCATGGTTTATAAACCATGATTTGTGACACGATTTTTATGGTTTATAAACCATGATTTGTGACACACGTTTTTTATGGTTTATAAACCATGATTTGTGAACACACGATTTTCATGGTTTATAAACCATGATTTGTGACACACGATTTTTATGGTTTATAAACCATGATTTGTGACACGATTTTTATGGTTTATAAACCATGATTTGTGAACACACGATTTTCATGGTTTATAAACCATGATTTGTGAACACACGATTTTCATGGTTTATAAACCATGATTTGTGACACACGATTTTTGGGTTTATAAACCATGATTTGTGACACACGATTTTCATGGTTTATAAACCATGATTTGTGACACGATTTTTATGGTTTATAAACCATGATTTGTGACACACGTTTTTTATGGTTTATAAACCATGATTTGTGAACACACGATTTTCATGGTTTATAAACCATGATTTGTGAACACACGATTTTCATGGTTTATAAACCATGATTTGTGACACACGATTTTTATGGTTTATAAACCATGATTTGTGACACACGATTTTCATGGTTTATAAACCATGATTTGTGAGCACACGATTTTCATGGTTTATAAACCATGTTTTATGATGCTTCAATTTTCATGGTTTATAAACCATGATTTATAAACCATGTTTTGAGGATGCCTAAATTTTCATGGTTTATAAACCATGAATCATGATTTGTAAACCATGTTTACATTTTTATGGTTTATAAACCATATGTTTTGAAGATGCTTAAATTGTCATGGTTTATAAACCATGATTTGTAAACCATGTTTTGATGCTTAAATTTTTATGGTTTATAAACCATGTTTTGAAGATGCTTAAATTTTCATGGTTTATAAACCATGTTTTGAAGGTGCTTAAATTTTCATGGTTTATAAACCATGATTTGTAAACCATGTTTTATTATGCTTAAATTTTTATGGTTTATAAACCATGTTTTGAAGGTGCTTAAATTTTCATGGTTTGTAAACCATGTTTTATGACGCTTCAATTTTCATGGTTTATAAACCATGGTTTATAAACCATGTTTTATGATGATTCAATTTTCATGGTTTATAAACCATAATTTATAAGCTTTGATTGTAAATTTATGGTATGTAAACCACAAAATAAATTGACAGCACTTTCTATGGTTTACATCTAATTATTACAAACCATGGTAAAAACACGTCAAAAATACGCTAAACAATTAATTGACAAACGGCGCCCCATAGTTCACCACTCAATTGTTTTTGTCAAGTCTGCAAAGTGCAACAACATCAACTGCCGCGCTTTCAGTCTCTCTGTCTACAAAGACAAATCTATAAATGATGACTTTGTCTCCTATAACGCAATTTATTGTGAAGAAGCAGGAAATGGTAACCGAGAGTGTGCGGATTGTATTAATGTCATTCTGTGGTCGTATTGGCAGGCTACGGCTTTGACTGTTGTTAAGGGCGTTGCTATGAGCATTTAATGCTTCAACACTTGTTCAAGTGACGATTAAGCCGTAATCACAGCCGCTAATATACGGACACTGGACCACCCAGCTGCCCAAAGTGATACACTATAGCCTCCTACGCTTACCAGCTTTTGTTTTGAGAAAAAAAAGGAACATCAAAATAAAAAACTATAGATAGTCTTTGGTAAGCGTTGGTCAACTCAAATGACAATCCTTCATAAATGATTCACTCCCCCCTCCCCCTCCCTCTTCACAGTTGACTTTTAAAACGTAATTTAATTAGCTCCTAAGTTGTAAATGGAAGGCCTACGTAAATATAATTCCTTGGGGATCTTTTGACATTTGAACCACGATTTCTAGTAGCAATTTACTGCAAGTCTTGGAAACTCAACATCTTTTTAGCAGTGCAGAGTCGGACTACAGGGTTAAAGATTGACTACCCCCCCCCCCCCCCCCCCCCAATCCATGGACGAAAATGTAACATTAATTTCTTGCTGGGACTACAAAGTACATGTAATGAAATTTTGTTGCATATAAATCAGAATGTGGCAGAAGAAAATACTTCATAATGAACGCTTTCAAAGTAGGGCACATCTATAAGTTGAAATCTTACAATATAAATAAATTAGATCTATCCCATAATCCCCATTAATGGAAGTTTAAATTGAATTGAAATTAATAATTGGAGGGAATTTGTGAGTTTTATAACTGTAGGGGTTGCTCATAAGACACAAAGACGGAGCTCTCTGACTGACAAGGTACTTGAAAACTTGATGACCTTTAATAATGTTCGTCCTTCGGCAAAGTCTTCATTAAAGCCACGTGGCATTGTGTTTAGTCCTCTCTGTCTCTTTCCCTTCACGATTTCAGCATCCATAATGTAAGCATTGATTGGCTCGTTACTCAACTGAACATTAAATGAACTAGCCTATTATGATGAACTTCAAAGCAGGAATTCACGTTTTGCTCTCGCAATAAGAGGTCACCTTGGGTGCGTTGAATTGAATAAGATGAAATTAGAACTGATTAGTTGTCCCTTTGGTTGGCCAAGTTTTTGAAAGGGTGTAGGAGGAAAACCCGAAGACTCCGTTTCCGAGGTGTTTATTTGGAGTTGCACCGAATGAAAGACTATTGTGCCGTCAGAACCGGTATTTAATTACATTAATATTGAAAGCGGCTTGAATCTGAACTGCTAAATTTGAAAAGTGACAGGCTGATGCGCGCTTCATTTCAAAAGAACTTGTCAGAATCAATGCACCCAGGAATAAAGTCTCCCAGTAAAAAAAAAATCGAAGTTTTCACAAAGCCATCGTTCTGAAAACGTGAGTCGCGTCTAAATCTCAAACTCAATCGATTATAATAGTACCGGTATCCATTCAAGGGGAGAGTTTCGTCTTTGGTTTTTTTAAGGCTTCGTTTTTAAGCTCGTCAACATGTGTAGATGCAAATTACATTTGACAAAGAACATGTTGTTTGCTACTCCTAAATAAAACCGCAGTCGGAAACCGATCATAATGATTTCAGACAGACTGATATTATTGTTCATTTTAACGGGAGTGGAAGTGGTGGTGGGAAGGTTGGGGTGGAAAACTTTTCTAGTGGGTGGGTGCTGTCGCATGGAATTTCAAATCTACATGGTTGTATCGGACTAACTACAACCATGGAGGTAGAAATGTTTCTTTATTTTGTCATTGTTGACCTTCATGATACAACCAGTCGTGCTCAGCTTGCTCTCTCCATTATTTGACTCATTATAATAGTTCCAATACTTGCCCGTTTCTGCAGTAATAGGCAATTAGTTGTTTGTGGCGTGCAAGGTTAAACTTAATTATACTGTTGGACTGGACCCACGGTCATAAAATTGTTAGGCCCCGAAAACCGGGTACCTAGCAAAAATTTCTGGTAGCAATATTTAGCAAGGAACATGTCACAAACGATAAGTGGTATTGGCTGCTACCAAGCAGATTTTTTTTCTGTGTTTAACAGTCAAGAAATTTGACCCTGCTTGATTGTCAATTATTACAGTGAGATGCATGATCTCTCATTCGAAAGAATAATCAAATGCATCATTGGTATCCATATCGTATCGCAATTCACAAGACGAAAATTAATTTATTTTATTTCCTCGATCGATTTTATCATTTTCCTGGATTCATGCTGACTTCGATTCATTGGAAAATCTACTTGTTTTAATTCAGTATAAATATTATTTTTTTTATATTTCCTGAAATAAGAACGTACGTTTCTGAAAAAGGGAAAACCCAGCATTTAGCATATCTGTATATATTTTGGATATACGTTAATAATATTTAAAACATTCTTTACTTTCCTCGAAAAGTTACAGTCAAATACATTATGCTTTAAGTACGTAAGTTGTCTCAAACTCAAAAAACAAATATCGACAATCTTTTTCTATAACAATATTATTATGATGACTTTCCTGGTTGTTCAACTCTTAGTTTGCGGACTTTAACTCCCTCGAAAGCATAAAAGAAGTTCCGAAGACAAAACCTCGTGAATCATAATTATAATAATATGATACGTTAATTATAAAGATTGTATAAATTATAAATAAAAATACTTACGTATGATGACTTTTCCGGTATTTCGAGCTGTGTAAATAGTCTTGAATCGGTTAGGATGTACAATAAGAACATATCGATTAAGACTAATAGCTGCAAGTGACATGACCGAACCAATGAAAAATGTCATGTTAGCAAATCCAAGAAGAACACATACAGTGTCACTAAAGAATCTACCACCTTTGATTATGGCGATAATTGTCATCGGCATGTTCACGACAGACACTAAGATATCCGCGCTGCTCAAACACAACACTAAGGCATTAGAGGTTGTTCTTAGTGACTTATTCCTGACAACCACACACCATAGAAGGACATTCCCTCCGAAGGCTACGAGATTGATCACACACAGTATAAACACTTCCAAGATCTGCTCCGTTTGAGATATCTGTTGTATATGGGGATCTGTGACAGCGTTTGTCACCTGGGTGGGGGAGAAATCGGTCATATTCTCCATAGATTTGCTAGAAAATGGCACATCCTCATAGGAAAAGGTCGTCATTGTTCTCGATTGTCAGCACAGTTCACTTTCCAATCCTGCTACCATCTCTGAAGAACGATTCACAACTTTCACAAAGTCGTAGTTAGTTGACAGCTAAACACGATGAAGTCACGCATTCGTTGTTGACAGCTGAACACCGTGAAGCCTGTGCAGGTTTTTAAAGTTGTCTAACAAAATAACCCAGCTCAATCATTTAATTCCAATGTCTCCCTGCTCGGTGTTAGTGTAGCGCATATTTGCAAACGAAGCACACATTATTTGTTTGAGCGCAATTCCGTTGACAAGATAACAGGAGCACTCGGCGCTGAACCACTTTTCCTAGACTTGTTCGACTGAATATATCATGACAGAGGGAACTCGGGGGTTTCTGACCAACGGAAAGTGTCATGCTATATTTCCGTGATGGGAATCCACTTCTCAGCGTGCGTCACATTGTGAACATTTTGATGATACAATTGCCTATACACTCTTTAACATTATTCTGCATCCGTGAAACCAACGGCTCTTCTATGAAAGGCTTTAAATATAACCCTGTTCTACATCTTTGTAATAAAAAACAGCCATTGAGATAGCAGACATTTCAACGACTGTTGTATGTTAAATACCACAAGTTGTCTTTCTCGGTAACTTCACTCATCCCAAAATGATTTTTCTGAGTGTTGACAAAAAGGGTGTTTGATATTCCACGAACGCAACTTCTGAACTGATTGTATTCGTTGGCGAAGAGGAATCGCTTACCACCCTCTTGGGATTATGCCGCGCGGCAAGTCTCTCTGTGCAGGTGGGCTCAACATCCCTAAGTTCATTCTGTCCAATCCATTTTGAAAAACAGGTGATATCTCAAACCTTGAATCTGTTAAGACTACCGGTTTCCGATGGAAATCTAAACTCATGTTTCCATGGTAACAAGTCACTCTAACCTCTGGTCACAGTTGCAAATATGCCAGGTGGGCGAGATAAGGTGAAAATTATGTCTGGTGTCCAACGGAAGTGTTACCAACACCGTTTCCTTTCAACAAGCCCGATACAAACAGCTTCCTTCAACAATACATAATTATTGGTCTCTTATTGTTTCAAGTGAAGGTGAATATTTCCTGTGACAGGCTTTTCCCCCATTTACCATATATTTCTTAATAGAGGTCGATTTATACGCAGCTTTAGGTATTAATCTATTATTTAGTTATTGGACGTCACCTTGTTGAGAAAATCTGCCAATCTCGCCCAATTGCGAATCTGTGGACCAACTCATGCAAATATCGCCCATAATGAACATTTTTTCAATTTTCGTGCATTACCTAAACAATATCTATACACGTCGAGAAACTAAGAAAGGAAGCAAAATACCGGACATAAAAGACCAAAAATCTAAAAGAAAAACAGCATATACTATAATTATAGGCCTATACCAGAAAGTATCTCAATATCACATTCAGTCTCTCTCTGCTCCACATTACTGTACACGTTTTAAGAAAACTGTATCAACTTTTTTGATAGTTCTTTTCATTTCTGAAAGATGGAAGTACCCTTTTCAGAGAATGTTGCATCCCTTGGGCTTTTGAACACGGCCGCACGATAATTTTAATTTTAAATTAACGATCTTCATGTGCCCGTTGTCTGTAGCACAGTATGTCGGTTTATAAATTGCATTGTAAATGATGGTCAATTTATCAAAAATGTAATGCTAATAGTGCCTACATGAAGCAAACTACCTCAAAACATCCGTCATGCATGTTTACCGGTCAGGAAAGCTCTCAATACCCAATAATTAGACTTTTAATCTTGTTGTTTATTTTTTATCAAGTTTTTCTTGAATTTGCTTTTCTAGTAGCCCATAATGAAAGCGCGATGTTATTGATTTTTGTTTAGTACAGTACAGTATCGGTATATAGCATAAGCTTTAATATTGTATTACTCAATGTTTATTTTATATATTCACACGCAGACAATCTATTTGTTTTCACTTCCACATCAGATTATCTTGTAAACGGGCGTGCCAATTATAGATAAAGATCTTTTTCAAGAATAAGTCAAACGAGAACTAATTTTAATTAGCCAGAAATGTTCTCTTAAAAATGACGCACCCCTAAGTCACCACAGGCTCTTCGTACCGTAATAATAATAATAATACAAAGCATTTATATTGCGCTCTTACAAAAGTTGTATCACAGCGCTAACAAGCAGAAAACATTATAACAAAGCTATGGGTCAAATAAATGTGTCTTAAGAGATTTCCTGAAGGCTGCCAGTGATGGAGCATGACGAATGTTATAGGGTAATTTGTTCCACATAGTTGGCCCAGCGGCATAAAAACCACGGTTACCAGATACCGTACCAGAAAAAATGCATTAAATTTCTTCATAACTCAAATGAAAAGAAAAATTCAACCTTTATGAATTAGTAATTGTATATAATTGCATTGTTTGGTGAATATGCTCGCCTACCTCAGCCTTTATAATATTAATGAAGTCAAATGCAGCTATGTTGTATTGCTTTGTACTCACAAAAGAAAACAGTCAAAAAATGCTCCGCTCCCTATAAATTGTCAATGAAATGAAAACAGCCATTAATTGATTTGCACTCACAGAAGAAAACGATCATAAATATTGTTAAAGCATGATGGAACAAGTCTTGCTGATAATTTCAAAGGGTGGCCTACAAATAACAACAGTCTAAAAATAGGTTACATTCATAAGTACCGTCGCAAGACAGAAATATTGCGAGTCCCATTGACTATTAATAATTACATTGTCTCCGAGTGATCCTTTGTCTTTAAATTTAATGAATGTTATGTCCAAATTGACTTCATATCCGTCAATCTGCATACTATACATAGGCCTAACGCCAGACTGTGAAGACGTACAGGAAAGAGGCATAACAAACCAGTGGGTTCCTGTCTGAAGCTATTGGTACAACTCCTCCTTTTTTACACCAGAATATAGATTATCAATCAGAGGTCTAAAATCTGCTCTCTGGATATTGTATTGTATATTTTTGGTCACTGTGTATTCTCGGAATGCTAAAGGGACATTATTCAGTCAAGCTATTTTTCGGAATTGAAGCTTATAATTATAAGGCAATTGTTTTCAGGGCATTTTTAATCTGTTTGAAATCGAATATCAACCACCTGCTCCACGAAACGCTCAATTGTACAAAAGCCTAGGAGGCACTCTTTAACTATGTGGCTCTAGTCTTATACTTAAAATACTAAAGGGTACGTGTCTGTCATTCCTTGTAAACGTTTGTAATTCAATGAATTTGGAAAATCTTTACAAACCGCCTGAATGGTTTTCTTTTCGTCCAGTTTCTTTTAGCTATTCTCTGACCATGATGACGTATTCTTTTCGTTACCGCCCCATCCCGATTCACAAGAGGGCGCTATGTACATTTTGCTGGATGGCGAGGGGCGCACCACACTAAATAAACTCCCATAGGAACCAATGATAAATGATAAATATTCAAAAATACTCAAAAAAACGTGTAAGTCTCTCAGCCTCTTGAAAACCAATCAAACATATTTTCGGACGACTGAACTTCAGAATTCTTTTCAATTTTTGGCAGGTCAGCCGTTTGGAATTTTTGCTAACTACCCCAGAAGAAAAAAACACAAACATATTTTTTTGTCCAAAACCGACTTGCTGCCAGGTTTCGTGAAGCACTTCTCCACTCTCCCGGTCAAATAGGGCCAACTTTAACGCCTAAATTTATCCAGTCTCCTCAAAAGTTGAAGCACCGATCCCCCCAGGTTGTGATAGAATCTTATATTTACACAATCTATTAATTGCATGACCCCCAAAACGTTGTAATTAAAAATAAGTTGTGGGTTTACAAATTATGATAAGTAGCTTGGCGCATGAATTCTGGCCTATTTGGTGTGGTGCGCCCCGAGTGGTTGAAAGTTCCCGAGCGTCGGATATCGAGCTTTTCAAACAGAAACTGACCACTCATCCATTGAGACCCAATGACTGTCTGATGGTGAAAATTGATTAATGCATACAGAGAGTATGTTATCATAACCATGACTTTTATTTATTACACATCGAAATTTAAAAAACGATTTATATAAATGCTACGTCTAACACATTTTTTTAAAGAATCAATACTTCAGGGTTACTTTTCAGCTTTAAAAACAAATTGAAAAACATACTGCTGGAAATACTCCCCAATTGACCGTGGAGCTTCATAAATGTGAAAAAATAACATTAACCCAGTAATAATGTTACGAATATTTATAAAATACCATAAAAAGCAAACTTTATAAAATACCATAAATTACAATTTTTGTAAGATACCATAGATTGCAATTTTTATATTGTATCTTGCTTACAACATTTATCTGCACGCACTTATTTTCAAGCTCAGCACATTGTATATTTGTATTATTCATTTTCAGAATTTGCCACAACATTGAGGTTAGTGTATTACATCGTGCATATTGCTTGGCACTACCACACAGCAATCTTATAAAGTTTATTAATAATATTGCACAATTCTGGTCATTGTGAACGCAAAACACAAACAATTATTATGAATTTTTCTTTTTGTGTAGTTTGTATAATGCCCCTCTATCAACAAACCCTGCCCTTAATTATCGTCGAGATTTACAAGTCTAAACAGTCCTGATAATCTACAGAGGCAATTACCTCCTTGCTCCCTCACCATTCAATGTGAAACTGTCTTGCTCCTACAGGAAGTAAGTAACAGGCCTACATGAATACATCTTTACATCACACTTTACAATCATTCTAAATTAATCACATTACTTATCACTAACCTATACAATCATCACATTCTGTTTAAAAACTGCAAATTAAAACTAAATACTTAGATTTGTAATTCGATTTGGCTGACTTAAAACACAATAATTTAAGTACATTGTTTATAAATGTTTTCCTAAATATATAAATACGTATAGTATCTACACATTATTAACACATACACATTAAATAATATACTTGTTAACAATTGCATTTACCCTGATTCGAAGTGACAAGCTGTTAGTACTGTGTACTATAAAAACTAGAGAATAACAATGGAATACACTAGCAGGTAGTTCTTAAAAAGACTTTAAAAAAATGTGTACTCACAAAAATGTTAACGACACAAATATTGCAGTGTATAATTATTACAATAATACAGAAAGTTTTCCACGCCTTATCGATTGTTGATTTCAAATTTAAAATTAGTCAAACAGAGTTATTTTTTGAGAAATATTTTGAACTATTTTAGACAAAAACCTTGCACTAACCTCCTCTGCATTTTATACTCTTTTTGTTACAAACAATTGGCAAAAAACAAAAAGTGGCTTCAATTAACTAAGAAACAATGTAATGAATGTTTATTCACATGCAATAAGTACTATACAGACATGGTGAAGCAGAGGGGTGTTCAGGTAGGGTTCTGCTATTTATGCCACCCCTATATTTTGGTTTGGATTAGTCCAAGTTGAAATAAGTGCTTTCCTGCTGGTCTGATTTCTTAGAACATGTTGATTTGGAGTAGGGGGCACTCTCACACGCACCTGCACACAAAACATCAACTTGATTTCATTGTGGTTTCATTTCATACCTTCAAAACATTAGTTTTGCACCGTTAGTCTTGTGCAGCTATGTTTAATTTGCTCACTGTTTTAACAAAACTTGTATGAACTATTTAAACGTTTCCACAGTGTTTCTCAAAGAAATTTTTGATGAACAGCTGCGGGACCATTCACAGAGAACAAAATCCAGAGCAGTTGCTAGTCTGTAATACTGAGTAAACAGATCCTGCAAAAAGGCAAGTCCTGTGGCATGGGGAAATCATTAAACAAATTGTAATGTACTATTGTATGAGCATTGGTTATAGTGTAATCATTTAGATTACAGTTGGTTGTCAAGAATAACATGGAATACAATGACTTGGAATGCAAAGGTTAAAGACCAATTCTTTGACAGACATCAGTGAAGAGGGTTGATCAAACTCTGAAATTTTGTTTTTGATATTAAACTGTTTACATTTTGAAATGAATTTGAAGGTGTTTATTTGTTTGAATATTTAAACAAGTAAACAGCACAGCGCTAGTACCTGTTTGAAACAATATTTGCAGTCAAGGAAGTTTTTGAACTTATGATAAAATACTACAGTCTTATCACAGATTTAAAAACTGACCAGTGCAATGGCTAGGAACAATGCAGACATTGTGACAAAATATCCATGACGATTGATGGCAGCCGTATCAAATGCAGTTGGGTCAAAGTTGAAGCATCTCTCTCGTCCTTGAACTACCTCAAAATTATTGGCCATACAGAAGTTTCGTCCTGAGTTGTATTTCTCTCCAATTGAGGAACCTTTGAGTTGAGCATCCTTACATTCTTCAAAGGTTTCATCACAGAACTCTGAGCAAATCACAACTTTTCTGAATAAAAATAGTTCAAAGTTATACAAAAGATTACTTGGTTTTACCCATACACTGATATGTGGAAAGCACTGTATAAAAGAAGAGTGGTCTTGTACATTCCACTACCTTTCTGGCAGGCAAGATACTACACTGGTCAAATGTTACATTATCATAATTTCCACATCAATTCAAGAGTTATCAAAAAATAACAGCTAATCAAATTTTGAGATGTGCACCCTATAATAATTGACATTTTATAATTGACATTTGATAAAAATTGGACTGTGCAATCTCAATATAAAAAAAAAACATCATGTTTTCTTTCATTGAGCTGTGTGCACACCGTGCCTGCAGGAAGTCAAGACTCTGTGGCTCTTTTGTAAACATGTGATGTGGTGTCACGTTACATGGTCTTTAGCATCTGAGCTTTGAAGGCAGTACATGTAACACAGTAGTCATGGATTGCAAGAAGTGAAGCAAGATACTCTGGGGCATTGTGATTTAATGATTTGTAGGAACTTGATGTGCGGAACCCAATCATGGGGCAATTGGGAGCCAGTGGCACTGTGTTGGAGTTTTAATAATTACTGAATAAACTAGCAAAGGACATGAGATAGTCTTCTGATTGGATTTTGGAGCCCTACGCAAGCGCAACTTGCAGTCGATGGATGATGATGTTAAAATGCCAAATGTAAATTCAGTCTTTACTCCTAAGCTGAGTGATCTACATGATATCAATCTCAATGTCTGTGTGATACTTACGAGTCATACCAGTTGATCTGATTGGGACTGCAGAAATAACACATCATGTAGTTGAGGCGGGAGTGACATCTCTCTGTGTATCCATAGATCTTGAACATACTCCCAAATACTGAAGACACTTCTGTTCTTTTACAGCATGACATATCACGATACCATGTGCAGTTAGACAGGTTGTATTCTGGAGCTGCATACCTGTAGTTACCTGAAATAAAGAAGTAACCCTTTAAAAATGATTTGAATTGAAATCAAAAATAAGATTGTAATTTTTATATTTTGCAAAACATTCTTCTTATTTAATTTTGTTTATCAAAAATGAACTAAAACACCGAAAATATTATCAATCACAGAACTCCCCTAACCTAACTGCCGAAAATATGAACACAACAAAACCAAGCAATCGTCATTACTATCAATCAATCGATCAATCAATCAGTTTTTAATATTAGAACTCCATTTATGTGCACTATATAAACTTTATCATTCATTCATAATCATCCTTACTTAAATTCAATTAGGGCCTAACCTAAGCCTTACTTAATTAAAAGCAAGCAAGCCATTCTGTATCTTCCCTTTACTTTTTCAACGATTAAATACGAAGAAAAGAATACTTTCCGCACTAATCTGTGCCTATATAATCATGAGATGTTTAAGAAATATTTATTACCATAATATGTGCAGACTTGCCCCTCCACGTACGACACAAAGAGAAGAAAAAACACGCTCAATTTTGACAGCCACCGACAAAATAACTCAGCCATTTTGTTTACCTCTTGAGGACAAAGGTCAGGGGTTATCAGCTGTTCTGAAACTACGCTGGTTCCAAACATAGGTGGTATTACTAATAATCAAGGAGCAAAGTACCAGCAAGACCGTGTATCATTGGTTGGTTTTATTGAGCGCAAAGTGCGAATCCGCGCAAACTTGATATTTGCACACAAAGGTTATTAGGTTGCGCGCAGGCAAATTCCGAATTTGCTTGGGATTTCTACTTTGAGTTCGTCAACACTTTTAAGTTTTACTTGGGTTTATGCTCTTGGTGAAGAAGAGTTTGTAGAAATGGCACGAGAAAGTTTGGTGAAAAGATGCAAGAATTTAGTGCATGGACTTCTGTTTGATCCCAGCTACCTTTGGATGACAGCTGGAATGCTGTGGTTGGCTGAAATAGTCGTAAATATCCTTGTTATCCAGAATGTGAAATGTAAGTTTGTGACCATGAATTCACCTGAACTGAAACTTGAAAAGTAACTGAGCAGTTGACTGTGCAGCCCTGGTAGGACGTCAGTCAGTGCACTGCACTGCTGGGTATATTATATAAAGATCCTGTACAATACGAACACAATTTTAGGTACACATTTTTCATATTTTTACCTGATCTGAGAAGCTGAAACTCCATTCATATATTCTTGGTGTCCATCTACACTTTTTATGAATTCACAACTAACAAATACATCCATTCCATGGATGACATTATTTCCGAAAATAAGTCCCGAGTTGTGCACTAGCGATGTGACCATCGTGTACTGATTGACTGTTATTGTTAAGGCTCATGTGCGCATGCGCGATATGCATAACATTATGATCTACAAAGAACGCGCATGCGCGTAAGCATTCTCAACACCGCGGTTCACAAGCTGTCAGTTTAGGCTGTCGCAACAAATGCGTCAATTTCCATTTTATTTTCACAATAATGTCATCCAAGGATAAAATTTACAATTCTGAATAGAGCAGGCGTAAAGTTCAGGACACAAAGAATATGTGAGTCAAGTTTCAGCTTCCTCAAAAAGGTAAAAATATGAAAAAATGTTATCATAAATTTTTTCGCAATGGCAGAGCCCCTTTATACCCTGGACTCCGTCGCGTCGTATGCAACAGAGGAGTCCAACCTGGGCTATGACTGTGTAGCTATGTTATAGTAAAAATTTCTTTTTATCAAATATATTAAAATTTTACATCAAATTAAAGGTCTACTCAGGAGAAATTCAATCAATGGTGCAAACCCCACTGTCATAGGTGCTTTCGTTAATGAGTTATGCCTTCCAAAAGACAACAAACACGCGGCACTCTTCTGGCCGCCGACTGAGGTACAGAGATTGTTAAATTAAGACCACCCACACTACTCAAGCAAATCAGCCCTATCCCTAACGCGCACTCAAATGTTCAAAAATGAGATTTTACCGAGTACTTGGTTTAATTAAAACCTCCGTAAATTGCATGCACGACCTCGCGCTGGAACAAAACCCAACTTTTCATAATCAAAAATGGACAAGGATTAAACTGATATAGGTTTGACAGCATACCCCACCGTCGCTGAATGTATACATTCTTTTAAAATAGGAAATTTAGTCAAAATTTTGCCCAAAGTGGTAAAAAAATACATAAAAACCTTATTTCTTCACCGATTGAGACGGGGAAAAAAGCACTGTAAACTTCCTAATTCTCTTTCTATCAATAGATGGCGTTATTTTGGGGGTAGAAGTCAAGAGAGGGCGGTATTAATTGAAAAACAGTGACCACATTTTTCTATCAAAAAAGTTCAAAAATGGCTGCGCTCGCGGTAGTCGCGTCGGTGACCATGCTCTGAATCTTTTTGATGCTTGAAAAAGTGAGGTAAATTTGTGCCTTTTTTCAAAAGGATTATGAAAGAAGAGAGTTTTATTGACATACAGGAGTAATTTGAAGCTCAGACAGCATGTTAGGTCGAAGTAACATTAATTTGAAAAACCTCTTTTTTGTGTGCGGCCAGAATAGGAAATGTCAATATCGCGCGACCTATAACATAGCTAGACTGTGCCAGTGACAGTGACAGTGACAGACAGATGTACTGATGAGTGACACTGACAAAAGTGACACTGACACTGACACTCAGTGACAGTGGAGTGTTACACTCACTGACTCAGTCTACTCATCACACTTGTAGTTGTACTTCATGACCTACAGTCACACTACAGCACAGGTCACCCAAAACACACACCTTTCTTATTCTTGACACGTCAACTTGTTTTATTTACTCCATGCTCAGACATTGTTGTGCTTTACTGGGGCTGGAACGCATTTTGCTGAGATTTTACTCCCATTCTCAATTTAATTACTCTACTCTACTATTTTTACACAATAACATTAACAATGAGATAATTTGTGTCAAACGCAAAGAGGGCAGTAATCATCATGGTCATGGTGGTCGTGTGGTAGGCCTACATGTACGTGTGAATTTCACTCACTGACACTGACGGGACCTGTCTGCCAGTGCAATGGCGGTAGAGTTGTGATGACACACTGAGTGTGTGTGTGAGATAGACCCAGTAACTAGGGCGCTGTGCTCCAAATCAAGTGAACGAAGCGATGATGATGACGATGTCAATAGTCCCCCTGATGTCTATCAATCATTAGAAACAGGTGCCCACCACATTAGGTCATGTGGTCACATGTCCAGTCATGTAGGTCAACTTCACTTTGCCAATGATGCATTTAGGTTGTGGATGAACAGTCATAAAGCCTATTGATAAACCATGGTGAATTTTGTCCACAAATATTGATCTCTTATAAATTTAATTCTTAAAACCAGAGGATGGTAAGATTCACTAGTCCATACCAATGTTTCATTGATTTGATTTGATGGTTTTGTTTGTTCAGATACAGAGATTGATTGGGAAGCATACATGGATGAAGTAGAAGGTGTTATTAATGGAACGTACGACTACATGCAGCTCAAAGGAGGAACTGGACCATTAGTGTAAGAACGAAAAAGTAGTCTTGCTGATTCTCAGAACAATCACTTGCAGTATCAGTCGCTGTACCACCTGGATACGCCCGGCCACTTACTCACCCAACTGCCTTAGATTGCAAAGCATTTTGCGTCTCAGGTTTTACACATTATAGCGGGTCACAGTAAACGAGCCTAGTTTTTAAGAAGGAATACTTTTATTACCCTTTTTATGATATGAATCTTGATATATTTAACCAAAATAATAGCCTTCAATATTGTTCACTTATTACTGTTTTATTGTTATTTCCTTTCCCTTGTAGTTATCCTGCAGGGTTTGTGTACATCTTTATGGGGTTTTATTACATGACGGACAAAGGACGGAATATAAGACTTGCTCAGTTCATGTTTGCTGGTCTCTATTTGATAACTCTTCTGCTTGTCTTCAGAATCTACAACAGAACAAAGAGGGTAGGTTCTCTCAAATGTTCAGGCCTGATATTTCATGGAGGCGACAGATTCAATTGTCTCCAAACTCCTGGTCGTTGCCTTGGTGCCCCTGGCCATTGCCTTAGTGCCCCTGGCCATTGCCTTAGTACCCCTTGCCATTGCCTTGGTGCTCCTGGCCGTTGCCTTGGTGCCCCTGGCCGTTGCCTTGGTGCCCCTGGCCGCTGCCTTGGTGCTCCTGGCCGCTGCCTTGGTGCCCCTGGCCATTGCCTTGGTACCCCTTACCATTGCCTTGGTACCCCTTACCATTGCCTTGGTGCCCCTGGCCATAGCCTCCATGTCCATTTCCAGTGCACTTTGTTTAGGAAAGGGGTTTGCCCCAATGGTTGGCAGTACACTGTGCTGTATTGCATTGTAAGCACTTTAATTACAAGGTGCTCTGGTATATAAATAGGTCTCATAACTGAAACATAGCTCTGCGTGCCTTTTGTAAAATTAATGTTTGCTTTGAGGCATCCGCCAGGTTTGATGAAACGCTGTATAAGAACTGTGCATTATTGTTATTAGTACAGATTTTGATGCTACTGTACATTTTCGTTAAGGTCAAGAAGGTTGGACTGTCACTGTCTTGCTCAAGGATATAAGTGCCGAGACCGGGACCTGAACCCTAAGACCTTGATCATGGTGTGCCCATCTTTCTTTTCCTGCTACTTAATTCAATGTAAACCAAACCAGGGCAGGAAGGGAAAAATAGTCTGGTACCTTTCTAGTAGAATGAGAATCGGTATCGAGTAGTGTTATTTCCTCAAGGGGAGCAAGACTAAATATTGAGGCAGCATGATAATGGACTATACTCTTGACAAAACCAGAGCTTGAGTTTGTTGCACTAGATTGCACGGCCACGACACTGCCACCAATTGTCTCAGGTTTTGACTGTAGAATACAAGAAGGGAATTGCAGGTTTACAACTACTGACTTTGTTTTTGAATATTTTCTTGTGTAGGTTCCGCCGTACGTCTTATTCTTCATGTGCTGTGCGTCTTATCGAATCCATTCCATCTACATCTTGCGGATGTTCAATGATCCTGTAGCGATGTTTTTCCTTTATCTGGCAATAAATCTTTTTATAGATGGAAGATGGAACTGGGGCTGCTTTTGGTTCAGGTGAGACGAGTAGAATAGTCAGTATACATAGTTTAATCATTTCGGGTCTGCATCTATGGGAGTGTCATCTGAGTGGGGGTATGGGTCTGTGGTACCCTGCACCACCCTGTTACTTTATAACTCTTTTCAAGTTTTCCTACCATCATATTTTGTTACTTTTATAACTCTTGTTCATACCATCATGTATTTGTTTCAGTATTGGTGTGTCCGTGAAGATGAACATTCTTCTCTTCTCTCCTGCTCTTCTCCTATTGCTGCTGACTGAGTTTGGTTTCTGGGCAACCATCCCACGACTCCTCATTTGTGCAGTCATACAGGTACAAATCCCTCTGTCTTGCAGTTTAATTCTGAAACGCTTCAGCAAAATCTAAAGCTAATCAGCAACCTATTGAGCTGTCAGTATTGCTCATTATGAATGATGTACTTGGATCATCTTCAGGAGACTGCTGCTGCTGCTGCTGCTGCTGCTGCTGCTGTTGTTGCTGCTGCTGCTGCTGCTGCTGCTGCTGCTTGTGCTGCTGCTGCTGCTGCTGCTGCTTGTGCTGCAGCTGCTGGAGGGATGCAAGGTTAGGTGGGAAGGATCTGAGTTGTACTTGACCATTGGTCAAACCAACGGCTCATTTCAGAGCCATGGTTGTATCTGCAGGAATTATTAACAATAGTTAATTAGTATTATTCCTATTCTTATTATCCATCATGCAAAGCTTCAACCATTTCTTTATTCAACTCAGTCCTAAATGGATTACCGTATTAATCATGATCTCAACAGGTTGTTGTTGCTGTTCCATTCCTTCAAGTTAATCCATCCGGATACATCATCAGATCTTTTGACCTTGGCCGACAATTCTACTTCAAGTGGACAGTCAACTGGAGATTCGTATCTGAAGAACTTTTCCTGGATCGATATTTCCAGTTGTCGCTTCTTGTACTACACGTCTTCCTTATAGCATTATTCGTCATACATCGCTGGAACAGGTATAGCATTTTGATTTTGTTTCTGCTCGTTTTGAATCTGGTCTAGTACAAACCTTGAGCTGCAACCCCTGCAGTCTTGAAGATTTGGTGTCTGTTAATCCATTCCTTCTATATTCTTTTTTCTCCAGGAGACGAGGTGGAATTTTTGCTTTATTACCAAAACCAAAAGAAGAGGAAAGGACGATCGTCATAGGAGATAATTATATCCTTTGATTTGTACGGTTTGCTGGAGAGGTTTTGTTGCATTTACAATCGTCACGGATGAGAATTTTATCTGAAATCTAATTTGACAGAGTGTGGTTCAATGTGCCTCGTAATTTAGATCCTACTTGCAGTTGCAGACCTTACCGTCAGCATTGACTCTCTTGTAATCAATCAGTTGATTGTAGCGTTACTTAATCTGTTTCTATTTTGTCGTGTAATTATGTCCTTAACCCCACTGCACATATCATTGGAAGTCTTTTTGCAGCTAATTTCATTGGCGTGGCGTTCAGTAGATCACTTCACTACCAATTCTACGTCTGGTATTTCCACACTTTACCGTACCTTCTCTGGACGACAAATTTGCCATCTGTCTTCAGGTAAGATAATCCAAAATGCTATAATTTTTCCTTCACAAAATTCACTTCAATAACTCACATATTTTTGTAGTGACATGGCGCATACTCCTGTTGGTTCAACACTATCAACAATTTCGCAAGTGTACAGAGAGAGCACTCTTTTAATTGTATACTATCACATTTGAATTTTTCTATCAAATCTATTCACCATTTTTGTATCCCAGTTTAGAATCAAATTTTTGTATCAAATACTGAGCATTGAATAGCTTAATCTACCTATACTCTGATTTGGGTATAAATATTGTGTTTTCATAGGCTGTATGAAGTTAATTTTTGTATACAAACTGTTCATATATTTATGTTTTATTTTTTTTAATTTTTCTCATGTTAGGATTTTGATTTTGGGTGTTATCGAGCTGTGTTGGAACACCTACCCATCAACATCTCTAAGCTCCGCCTCCCTCCATGTCTGCCACGCCCTTATTCTCCTTGCTCTGTGGTTTAAACGTCCAATCACCAAAGAGGACTTAGCTCAGGATAGTTGGAAAACAAAATAATCAAACTGCCAGGTAAAAAATTACTCAAATGGTGCTCTAGCCTTTATTAGTTAAAAGTTGTGTGGGTTTTTAAAGATTTTAACAGTAATGGAAATTGACGATTGAAAGATCTGACACTATTTTTCCCCACCATTTTTGGACTGATTTATAAACTGTGTAATGTCCTTAGATTCATGCCTCCTTAAACTTAAAGGAATGCAGTTGACCCAACTCTCCTGAAGTCATTCGATAAATCTTGGTAGTGCAATTTGGGGAGTCAAAATTTCCTGTGTGTTACTGCACAGGGTGCATTTTAAGCGACATGCATGTGAAAATTTATTCCCAAAATGGCAGACAATTGGCAGATATAAACTGCTTGTGATGTCAGTGCAAAGGATGAGTAGCATTGTTTCAACGGGTAGTTCAAATCACCTACTTTTAAAAGATTAATACTGCAAAATTGGGGAAAATTAAATTAAATTGTGAAATCAAGTGAAAAAACCAAATCCAGTAGTAAATTAAATTTTTTCTTAAAACAAAAATCGTTTACAACCTTTCCACAAAGTACTTTTAAAATCTATTTTATTCAAATACAGTCAACTTAGCTTGTTTACTTCAATTTTGTTCTGTAATCAAATGTATTTTTGTCCCAGATGTATGGATGCAGAAATCTGTGTTTAAATATTACAAAAGTATGTACAATGATTTTCGTTGAATTGTAATTAAACTGGTATGTTAGGGTCTTGTCACATGAGGTTATTAGTACACACAATTTGGAGGCAACCAACTGCACTGTATGCAGATGGTATACTGGATCAGCACAAGATAAATGCCAAATAGAATTATGTGGGGAAAAGGAGTGTGATTTGTTGCCCAGAGAGACACATCCCTTACTTTATAAACAGGGACCCATGTACATGTAACTATAAAAAACATTTATAGAAAGGTGAAACCATTAGGAGCTCCCATTGCTACAATCATGCACTTCTTTATAAATAGTGAAAAGGCATTAAACGTGAAGACTACCCAAGCATCAGTCGTGATATCAAAGTGATGTGGTGTCTTAAACATTCTGGAGAAATACTTACGTTTTGAAGGCCTAAATAAGGTGATGTTTGAGAGCTGTTCTTCTCATCTATTTGATGAGGAAATAAACCCAGTGTTGAGTTGGGGTAAGGGCAGTGCCTGGTTTTGACATGGAACCTGAAATGTTTCAAGCGTGAAGTGTTATACTACCAGTGTATATCAGAGTCACTACACTCACTGTTAGTTTCCATAATGTTAACTCTATACCACCTCATATTACTCCATCTAACAGTGTTACAAAACTGAGGCAAGAAGGGAAAATAGTTGGGTTCTCATTATAATGAGACTTGGTGTTGATAATTACTTAAGCATACAGGGAACCAGACATGAATTTTTTATGATGATAAAACAACACTGAACTCACTATGTAATGTTTAGATACACCCATGATGTCAAAGTTAATAATAATTATTAATAATAATATAAAAATTTTATATTGCGCACCTTACATACAAAATGATCAAAAGCGCATAACACGTGTTAAAATGCACAGAATGGAAGAAAAAGATTAAAAAAGAAGACTTAGTTCCAGTCTGGTACTGTGTTAGACTCGTGTCCAAGTCATTAAGCATTTGTTGCGGTGATAGATTAACGGCTCTCCACGACTCTCGCAATATTGCTGCACTCGCAAGACTACTGCTCTATCACAAGACTGCTGGTTCCCAACTACTAAATAGGGCCAGAGTCATGAGAGCAAGCAGTCTCGCGAGAACAGCAACAGTATAACGAGATTCGCTGGAGGGCTGTTACGGTTTCATCGCAACAAACATTGAATGACTTGTCCTCAAGTCTACTACTGTATGTGTTGCTTTTTTGACCATATAATAAGAGAATGCAAAGAAACAAATGTTAACAAAATACTAATTTTGTACATTTGTGAATTTATTTGTGCTAATTATTCAAAGAAACTGGCAGCCTGACTTTTTACCACATGAAAAAATTAGCAATCATGTGACTTGGCTGAATATAAAATCTCTTTTGGATCAAATAATGCAAAGTGCACTTTAATTTGCTTATTTTGTGCTTTTGAAAATAAAATTAAATAACTTGGAAATACATTGTGAGACCTCCTTTTTGTTTTGTGTAATAAATATATTTTTAATGACCACCCCACACTTTGAATCCACCCTGATATTTATATTTGGGTTTGGTTTTTTTATTTTTTTATTTTTTATTTATTAATGTTTTTTTTTCTTGGGGGGGGGGCGGTTTGCGCGAAGGACGGGGGCAGGTTTTCCCCCTTTTTGGGGTAAAAGGGAGGGTGTTTGTGATTAAATGGGAGGTGGTATGGCATAATGTTTTTTTCATTGAAATTTAATGATATTGCATCATTATTGTTCAGTTGAACTTAACTCCTCCCCCTCCGCCCACATTCCCCCACCCCACCCTAAAGCTGTTGAATTCTTTATAAGAAAGGAAAACAATTAAAATGATGTGCATTTCAAGTAGATTTTACTCACATCAATGAAATGTTCAAATTACCTTATTAACCTCCCCTCCCCGATAGTTTACAGCTACTAGAAGTTTTCCCCGCCCCTGTTTTATCTCAACTTAATTGATCTCAATAGAGGGCGCCTGCACTATCGCCTCCCAGAGCCGCGCATGCGTACTCGATGTCAGGCTGCCAGCTGTGCAAGCAAAAAGCAAACAAACAATAATTGTCGTCTGCTCAGGATTATCTTCAAATCAAAGAATCCTCACCTCAGAATCCTTGTAAGTATGCATTTGCCGTCCATTTGATGAATTATCGCATGTAGAATTAGTTTATATGTCTTTTGGTGTGTATTGATATGTTTAAAATGATCCTTAAAATGAACGTTTTTTGGCAACGAACTAGTTTTGCTGTTTTTGCATACCGTTTTGTCCCCTCGCATGCCCTGGCCCCCTGGCCTGCCCTGCTGCCTGCTGCTCTGGGCAGTCTCCCGCCCGCTGCTTCGCCACTGCCACTGCCACTGTGGCAGTATGCAACGGAAACAGACGTCCAACCAAAACGGGGCTAAACACTCACTGAAATATGTATTTTTCTTACTGGAAATTAGCCCCTGTTAGTGTTACTGTCATGACTGTCCATGGATGTTTTGTTAGTGATGATGATGTATGATTGTAAGTAATCTAATGTTGTTCTTGTATCGTAGGACGCCCTGTATTCAGGGCGTCCCTGAAATCGAGGCAAATCTTTTACCTCTCTGTGCGCGATGTAAACAGTCCCTAGATACAATTTTTGTGCTTTGACTTGCCAAGCAAAGAGTCTCCTCTCATTTGACCAAAACTTAGAAACATGTAAGGCTCCACTGGTTAGTTGCACTTGTAAATGCAAAAAGTTGTGGTATTTAGGCATTTCTGCAAGGTACAAAAATATGTCATACTGTCGGGGCCATAAAAAAAAAATTCCCCACCGAAAAAGTTTCATCAAACACTTTTTCAATTCACAATTCACGATGATCAAATCATGTGACTGAACATTCTGCTGAGCATTCTGGGGAAAAAAATACAGAGGCTTAAAGAAGCCACGTGCCTTATATCATTTTCTAATAGTGTCTGGATAATTTTTTTTTGGTAACACTCTATCATTTTTGTTATTAATATTAAAATTTAAACATCAGCTTTGTGATTCGATTATCACTGTTTATTTATATGCTTTATTTTAAATGTTAAGAAACATAAAAAGACACAAAACTAAATAAAAATAAGATTTCAAAGCCAAAAATTATTTACATTTTTTTTTTTTTTTTTTTTTTTTTTAGTTTTTGAAAAATACCATGGTTATTTTTAGAACTAGATAAAAAATATGTTGAATAAAATGAAGAAAACTGCTGGCTATAGAGTCATACACTAAGTCTCACAGAACACTTGTAGTCACTGCAGATGTTTCTTCCACGTATGGCTTCACCCGGACACCATACTTTCTTGTTTGCATCGAAAACAGGTCAAACTCAAAACAAATGGGACGCTATTGAAGTCATCGAAGATCGGTGCGTGGTGTGAAAGTTTCAATGTCCATCACGTTTTAATATATGTTTGCATATTTCTTATAAACAAAGGAAGGTAATTAGGGCATCAGTTGATTATGGAATATTTTTATTTTTTTTCAATTCAAAGAAAAAGGCATACTACATCGAAAACCGGACAGGGGAGGATAAAGCCTCTCAGTCTCAGTCTCACTCTCTCAGTCTCAGTCTCATCAGATTTTTAAAAGCAATGAATTATTCGACACTGTTTTTCGATACGATTCCAGGGATCAAAGTTATAAGAGTATTGACACAATCCTAAAAAATTGAACTTGTATTAAAAATCAGCTGTCACTTGTCAGTTTTACTGTCACTGACACCGAGTGTCACTGAGTTTTTCTGACACTGTCTACGGTTCAACAACACGCCTAAAAAAACTAACTATTGTTTAGTCTTAACCGACACTGTCGTTGTCAAAACACTAAAGTGGCTGGACATGTTTTCCAGTTTATATGCCGTGCAACTAAGTCAGACTGCCAAGAACAGACTCATCATATTTGCTCACTGTAATTCTTGACTTTATTTCCAAGTTACTTTCAAGATTCAATGTCTCTAGCACAGACAGTAACTGCACTTCTCTACTGTCTGAGTTTTTAACAAGCACCCTGCTCCAACAACAATCACTTAACACCATGTCGCCAGTGATTGCATTGCTGAAACATTCTCATCATTCATAAATCAAGGTAGTTACAATAATCGTAACCCTTGATCCAATCATGCCTATGATTGTCGGGAGGATCAAGGATAAGGATTAGAGTAACTACCTTGATCAATCATTTGAAGGCTGCACTTAAAAGGAAGAAGAAGAAGAATGATTGGAAAATATCAACAATGACAGCTCCAACCAATTAGTTTTTTAATTGAAATTGTAAATTATTTAGGACAATACAGATTTTAAAGAGATTGTATCTGAGGTAGTTCATAACAATCATCTGAAAATTGATTTAAATTCCTTGAATCAGGAAAAAGGTTTTCTTAATCTATTTTGATCATCCACAAACTGACCTGCCTTTATCTGTATCTATCACAACCAAACACCCCTTGTTCACTTTTCAGATCCGCCCCCTTTGTTCTCTCCTCTTTTCTACATACATTATCTGTATCCATAGCAACCAAACACCCCACTGTTCACTTTTCAGATCCACCCCTTTATGCACCCCTCTTTTCGACATTAAGTTCTGTCACAATCAAACTCCCCCTTTTCATTTGCATAAATGCTTCAAAACTTTAACTTTTCTGAAACTATGGTAGCTTTTAATATCAACAGCCAAAGTGTACAATGTACTTTCAAGTGGGGGTGTTTGTTGTACACAAATGCATTAAAATAAGAAAAAGTTGTTAAAATTATGCAAATTGTACACCAAGTAATTTACAATATTTCCAATATCATGATAGGTGATGCTAAAGTTTTTCCTACAACATGTGTTCGTAATTTGGGGTCATGGTTTGATTCTGAACTTACAATGAACACCCACATCAATAAAGCTTGCTCTGCAGCCTTTTTTCATCTTCACAACATCAAACGCATTAGTCAATTCCTAACACAAGACTCTTTTAAAACTAATTCATGCATTTGTGACCAGTCGTCTTGATTATTGTAATAGCCTTTTGTATGGTCTGCCCAAGTCACAGATAGCTAAACTACAAAGGGTTCAAAACGCTGCTGCCAGAATTGTTACTAACACACACCGGTTTGAACACATTTCACCTATAATTCGTCAATTACATTGGCTGCCTGTTTCGTACAGGATTAATTTTAAAATCCTTTTGTTGACCTTCAAAGCTCTTCATGGTCTTTCTCCAAAGTACTTACAGGATCTTGTTTCCATCCGGAAAGTATCTTCATATCAACTTAGGTCAGGGAATAATGGTATTTTCTTGGATTATCCTTCTGGTAAAATGTTGACTACATTTGGTGATAGGGCTTTTTCTGTGGCAGCCCCTAAGCTTTGGAATGCGCTACCGTTTCATATACGTAGCGAACAGAAACTTACCTCTTTTAAATGTAATATAAAAACCCACCTTTTTAAAGCCGCTTTTTAGTGTGTCTTTCTTCTATGGTCACCTTGCCAGTTAGTTTAGATTTTTAGCATAGATAGGGTTAGAGGTGTCTGTCTCCTGAAAAGGTCAAAACATTACCGATGCCAGCAGGGATAGGCCTATGTAATAAGTAACTATTAGTTCACTGTTGGCGGGACAGACGTATCCCCATACTTTTGTTTGGGCACTGGCCTGGTGATCAGTCTTTTTTCTTTGTCGTTTTCTTCCATTCTGTGCTTTTTAACATGTGTTCTGCGCCTTTGATCATTTTGTATGTAAGGGGCGCAATATAAATTTTAAATATTATTATTATTATTACATGTTAACTTGTATGTCTTTGATTCTGGGTATTTTTCACTACAGATGCCGTGTGGTTAATGTTCTTGGATTGAACACTGTGACTGTATGACTCACAATCAACCAGCATAGGATTACCAGCTGTTTCTCATTCAACCTCTTAAATAGTGCTGGTAAGTTTTCCAAATGTAGCCCCTAGTGTCTTGAACCATTATCTACAACAAGTGGACTTCTGTTAACCCCACTTTATCGCCAGTGACACACCATGCTACATGCATCTGTTGGTCGAGTGGGCTGAGAAATACAAATTCTGCTTTGTGAGGAGGGGATGGGGCTCAAGTGAAAACTTGAGGTAAAGTTTTTTTAAGAACAGTTGGTTTCCGAGTGTGCCATCACAACCCACTCCTTGCTTTAAAAGAATAAAACAACCACCTCTACCCCTGATCACAGCTTTTCAAACTATTCACATGCTCTCCTCTTTTCTAGAACTCTGCAAATCATCCCAAACCATTTAACCCTTTTGTTCACTCTTCAGATCTGTGCTCTTTATACACTTGTCTGCCATTCTAGGCCCATCCAGATAATGTTAGCCCTTCCTCTATCTGTGTCAATCCAATACATGCACCCTACCTTCCTACCATTCCTAGACCCACCCCAAACATGCAACTCCTTTTACTTAGTCTGTTTTGTATAATCCCAAACTTTCACCCCGTTGTGTTTGCCATACTAGATCCACCCCCGACATGTTACCTCTTCTAGTTCTGTATCAATCCAAAATCTGTATCAATCCAAAACATGCACCCCACTTGTCTCCCATCCTGGACCCGCCCCAAACATGTTACCCCTTCTACTTCAAATCTAGCTGTATCAATCCAAAACATGCACCCCACTTGTCTGCTATATTATGGACCCGCCCCAAACATGTTACCCCCTCTACTTCAAATCTTTATCAATCCAAAACATGCACCGCACTTGTCTCCCATCATGGACCCGCCCCAAACATGTTTACCCCTTCTACTGTAACTCAAATCTGTGTTAATCCAAAATGTGCACCCCACTTGACTGCCATTGTAGATCCAACTCATTAGTATTACTCCTGCTACTTTAAATGTGAATCAAACCTTTTAATTAATTCTACATGTTTGTTATGCTAGACCCAACCCAAACTTGTTACCCCACTAAATGCCAAATCTGTCCTATTATGATGCCACTCATAAACAAATTCAAATTTTTGATTGGTGGCATTTGACATTGCAGTTTGTTACTTTTGTTTCTTTTTTGTAGGACACTCAAATTGATGACGAGCCCCGGGGTGAAAGATGCACCTGCTTGACTGATGAGAGGGCCTACGAGATGCAGCGACATCATGGTTCAAATACGCCAGCTTCTCACCGCCTCAAGCTGTTTGAGTTGGTCGACTTTATTATTTATTCAATACTATAGGATATTAAGGTACGTCTGATGTTGTAGCTTTTATCTACTGTAAAAAGGTCTGTTTATGTTAATTCTTTGTAAAAACCACATCCATGGGAGAACATTCAGTAACAAAGTTGTTACTTACAATAGCTATGAATGATTGAAGTGTTGCATAAACAGATCTTTATTGTATGCAGTCTCAAGTTGTGGCTGTTTTTGTTATGTTGTGTTTAAAGGCAGGGTGTACTTTTGGTAAAGAGCTCTAGACTGCTGTTGATATTATAAAAGGTTGTTAAAAACAACCCCCTTTGAAGTATTGTGGTTTTAGGTTAGTTATTTTATGCATGTTTGGGATACACCGAGTGAGGATACTGGTCTTTGACAATTACCAAAAGTATACCCTGCCTTTAAGAAATGCTTCACATCACAGTAGTTATTTACGAAAACATTCTATTACTTGATGTAAATGTTTTGCATTCATTTATGAAGCCTTGTGGTCAGGGCCCAATGTCATTGCCTGCTTATCATGGAAATTTGCGCTTACGCCTTGCTATGGCCCATAACATGCTTTACTGGGCGCCGTAAGCACTGAATTCTTCGGTAAGCATCGTTTGAAAGCAAAACCCATAGCAGAACAATGTTCTGGTTATGTAGCGTCTATTATTAGGGCAATAGGCTAGTTTGCCGGTGGTTATGGCAAGAGACACATTGTGAATGCACACACACACACTGCCAATCCATCTTGATTGTTTATGGAATGCACTTTTGCTTACGGATATAGAATTTGACAGTATTTCTCTTGTAAACAGATGTCAGAGTCTTTTTAAATTGTTATTTTCTATACATTTCTCGTATTGTAAGCATATAGAATGTAAGCATATAGAAATGTTGATGGTCTTTCTAAACCTCCATACAATTGCTCAGAAAATTCTCTCCCACCTCTTATTTATTTTCACAGCCATTTTTAATTGTCTGGTTCCCTGCCTCCAAGTGCTCCCAAAACACGGATTGTAATTATAGGTACATGTACCAGTCTATATCTTGCTGTTTCTCTGTCTCTAAAACATTAGGCTGATGAAAACTCGTAGTCGTAGACCAACCCTTCGTTAAAACTGTAAAAATGTTATTGTGGTAAAAGATTTTAGTTGAGAAGTATTATGTTGTACATGTAAGACCCTAAGAGAAGATGTAAATATCAGGATTAAGAGTCTTATTGTAGTCTTATGCTCAATGTTTAACAGTACACTGACATTTGAAGTCTTAAAAAAGCATTTTTGAATTAAAAAGTAATTTTTCATGAGTAATTTTGCTTGGTAAAATGTGTGGGTCGTGTAGAACACCATTTGAAGCTTGAATAATGAGTTTTGGACTGTTTAGAGGTGTTTTAAGGACATAATTTAGCAATTTAATGATTTTTAGCAGTGAATTTGTGGTAAAAATAAAATATTTGATGAAAAAAAAATATTTTTGAAAAATATTTAACGAGCGTGCGTTTCAGGCGATTTTAAAATATTGAAAGACCGTTATATATTTTTTTTTTAGAGAAAAAAAATTAAATTAAAAATAAATTCTCGTCTTCCCTCCCCTGCCCGGTCCACCTCTCCCCTGCCCGGTCCACCTCTCCTCTCTCCCCTCCATCTTCCTCTCCTCCGTCGTCCTCTTGTGTATCTCCGCCGTGTTGTCTCCTCTTCTTTGCGTCTTGTGGGGGTCCGTATGCGTTCCTCTTGTGAGCGTGTCCTCTTGTCTTGATCTCTTGGTCTTGTCCGTGCTTGTTTGTCCCTTCCGCCGGGGCTCGAACCCATGCTGGTCTTCCGATCTTGTCCTTTCGTGTGCGTGTCCTTATCCACTAGGCCACCGCTTGTTCCGGGTTTGGCCATGTATTTTTGGACCTGATGAATATTAGAACAAACTATCGCATTCCCTCTTTTGACTTTATTTATCCTGAATTACTTAATTAGCGCCCTCTATAGACAGATTTTGATGACGGTTTTTGGCCACTTCTAAAAAAGGGACTGTTTACTTGATGGAATAAAAAGAAAATAATATTTTTTAATTGGCTTTCTCTTGATAAGTAGTAAGTACTTTATCCAGATTCTAAGTGTCTTCCTCAACTTTTTATACTTAATAAATGTTTACACAAAAGCTTTAATAAAAGACAGTATTTTCATTTACAAAGTATTTTATTATAACCATCTGAAATGAGATAACATGGTGTTACAGTATACTTTACCTGATTGTGTTTCAAACATGCAAATTTAAATCTTACTGATATTTGTACTATAATTTGAAATTCATGCTGTCTTGAGAAACATATCAAGACATGATCTTGGCATGTGTTTGTGCAATTCAACAAGAAAATATCAAAGTGGTTTTGATAAGTTTGTAGAACTTTCTAGCTAATTTACAGTGAACTGTACTGGTTTAATTTTAAAGGTCGAGAAAAGCTTTCTAGTATGCACATAATTTGGAGAATCATTATCCATCAATTTGCCGGTTAAATTATTTATATGCAAAATTTAGAGTGTATTCCAATTTGCAATAATCAAAATGTAGAGTTGTTTCACCAATGGCTCTTTCTAGAACCCAACCTCCACAACTGATGAGAATTACCACCAACCTTACTGGATTGTACCAAAACATGCTTCGGAATTAAATTTTTTGAACTGATTTTACAGAAAATTGTATCAAATCTTTTCAAACAATAACGAGCACTCCCCCTCTGAACAAAGCTGGATAGTCAAGATGCATCATTATTCAGAGTTTGCTGCGAGAGTCAAGAGAGATGGATAACTGTAGCTGTGTTTTTACTCTAAAACGTCAAGTCAGCAATGACTTCTACAGTGTCAGGTGAGGTAGGATCCAATGGTTGATGGTCCACAGTGGATCAGTTGGGGTGACATCATTCCTTCATCATCAGCATATCTACAACCAAAATGATATCGAAACATTGAGCAAATTTTACTTGGCATCAAATTGAAAAACAAAATGTTTCTGAAAACAGAAAAAAATCTGACTTTTCACCCCAAAACTTGTTTCTCCCCCTAAAATCTTAAGAAAAGAAATTATGTTAGGGTTAGATATGGGGTTAGGGTTAGATATGGGTTAGAAATATGGATATGGGGTTAGGGTTAGGGTTGGGGTTAGGGTTAGGGTTAGGGTTAGGGTTAGGGTTAGGGTTAGGGTTAGGGTTAGGGTTAGGGTTAGGGTTAGGGTTAGGGTTGGTTATGGGGTTAGGGTTAGATATGGGGTTAGGGTTGGAAATGGGGTTAGGAATTGGATATGGGGTTAGGAATTGGATATGGGGTTAGGGTTAGGGTTGGTTATGGGGTTAGGGTTAGGGTTGGTTATGGGGTTAGGGTTAGATATGGGTTAGAAATTATGTTTCTCAAAAGAAACCAAACTGAAAATATTGACACTGCCACAGGAATTGTTGTTTATGTTTCTCAACAAATACCCTGCAAACTTTACTTGGCATCAAATTGACACATTTTAACATATAAAACAAGAGGGGGGGTTGGGAAATGTCTCCACTGCATCCTAAAAATTGTTTCTGTTGCAAAATTTAACCAAACTGAGAGTATTGACATCACATCAAGAAAAACATTGGTCTAAATTTAACTGGCAAATTTTTACCTGAGACTCCATCCAAAAATTGTTTCTCCACGAAAAACAAATTGACAGTACACCACTGAGAAAAGATTTTATGGATATGGGGTTAGGGTTGGTTTTGGTTATGGGTTAGGGTTAGATATGGGGGTTAGGGTTGTATATGGGTTAGGGTTGGTTTATGGGGTTAGGAATTGGATAATATGGTGTTAGGGTTAGGGTTGGTTAGGGTTGGTTATGGGGTTAGGGTTGGTTATGGGTTTAGGGTTAGATATAGTGTTAGGGTTGGTTATGGGGTTAGGAATTGGATATGGGGTTAGGAATTGGATATGGGGTTAGGAATTGGATATGGGGTTAGGGTTAGGGTTAGGGTTAGGGTTAGGGTTGGTTATGGGGTTAGGGTTGGTTATGGGGTTAGGGTTGGAAATGGGGTTAGGGTTGGAAATGGGGTTAGGGTTGGAAATGGGGTTAGGGTTGGAAATGGGGTTAGGGTTGGAAATGGGGTTAGGGTTGTATATGGGGTTAGGGTTGGAAATGGGGTTAGGGTTGTATATGGGTTAGGGTTGGTTATGGGGTTAGGAATTGGTTATGGGGTTAGGAATTGGTTATGGGGTTAGGAATTGGATATGGGGTTAGGAATTGGATATGGGGTTAGGAATTGGATATGGGGTTAGGGTTAGGGTTAGGGTTGGTTATGGGGTTAGGGTTAGATATGGGGTTAGGTTTAGATATGGGGTTAGGTTTAGATATGGGGTTAGGGTTAGATATAGGGTTAGGGTTAGATAGGGTTAGGGTTGGTTATGGGGTTAGATATAGGGTTAGGGTTGGTTAAGGGGTTAGGATTGGATATGGGGTGGGTTAGGGTTGGATCAAATCTTTAATAATGATGATTGATGCTCAACTCACCATGGTATCAAATTTACTGATGATAATGTTATTCTGAAGAACGCTCTTTGATTATTATCTCCCATACAGATTGCCAGGTATACAGGAACCTATTAAAATACACACAAAATAAGAATTGAACAAATTCCTCAAAAATTGCTTCTTTGTAAAAATGGGTGGACAATGACAATCTTGGGGGCAACTATCATTGACATTTTTGTTAAATATAGCAAACGCTTGTAAAGAAGTATTACAGCAAAATTTTCTGTGAAAAAAAATTAAATGAACAAAATTATGAAATAACTTGAAGTTCAACAGATGTTAAATTTGGATTGTGGTTAAGAATAATTATTTGTGTTTTACCCGCACCAAAGTATGTTCAAAGCATTGTTTACTCAGTGCTTTCCCGAGCCCTGTACAATTTTTTTTCTTCAAAATTTGTGTATATTACTCAGGTGGGATTCTTAGCTGCCTCTAGCTACCGGGCAGTCTTGGTGGTCTGGTGGTATAAGACACCTGCTCTAGAATGACGGGGGTCATGGGTTCGAATCCCAGTCCACCTGAGTAATATGCCTATGCACAGCTGTGGGTTACACAGGACTCAACAAGTACTGAGTATGCAGTGCTTAACACACATCGGTGTATGAGTAAAACACAAATAAAAGCTTGAAGTTTACTTGAAAAAAAGTAAGATTAGTTGCTGTTTGGATTTTTTATGTAAACCTTTCAGATGAATCCAGTTAATTTTCTTGTAGTTTATCATATAAGAGAACCAAAACAACTCACAGCTTATAGATGAAACTAAGCGTCCATGTTGGAGAGGTGCTGGTTGACTAGGGCAGTTCTCCAAACCTCCATGTCACCGCAGAGATGAAACTAAGCACCAATGTTGAAGTGATGCTAGTTGACTGGTAGGACAGCTCTCCCAGCCTCCATGTCACAACTCAGAGATGAAACTAAGCATCAGTGTTGAAGTGATGCTAGTTGACTGGTAGGACAGCTCTCCCAGCCCCCATGTCACCGCAGAGATGAAACTAAGCACCAATGTTGAAGTGATGCTAGTTGACTGGTAGGACAGCTCTCCCAGCCTCCATGTCACAACTCAGAGATGAAACTAAGCATCAGTGTTGAAGAGGTAAAGGTTGACTGGTATGGTAGTTCTCCCAGATTCTATGCCACAACAGTTTCTGTAGTAAAGTGAAAGTGGAACTCTTACACATCATAAGCTGCACTCACACTTTCCCTTTTTTCCCCATTTCTAATTTCCACATGACAAGAAAAGGCAGTGAAAAGATTTTACAGCAAAAAATTCAAAACTGCGCTAAAAAAACAAATCCTAATTGATTTGAATTAGTCTCATAATAAATGCAATGGGACATTCCCAATTCAACCCCTGGATTCTCCTGTGAACTGAATGAGTACAGGGTGGCTAACAAAAGAACACAACACTTCACCACTCATATAACTTATAAGTATAACTTTGGTTTAGGCTTGTCAAAAGTTCATATAACATAAGTAATGTACAAACATCAATATCATTATCAATGCTTGCAATGTATCATTGGTCTACGGCCGTATACACTGAATTTCATTTTAAAATACCACGTTTACAGGGCGACACTTTAGCACCTTTCCTCTTCGTGGTTGTGCTGGATTATATAATGAGGCACGCTTTACGAGGTATTCAGCAGGAAACAGGAATTGTGCTTAAAGAAAGAAAGAGCAGTCGTTATCCAGAGATCCGTCTCCATGATCTGGACTTTGCTGATGATGTAGCACTCTTGTCAACATCAATTGTCACTGCAGAATCATTACTTCACAGTATTGAGGAGGCTTCCAATTGTGTAGGGCTTCATCTAAACACAGGAAAAACGAAGACTCTCCTCGTGAATATTCCTCCAACATCCAGTATACAGACTCTTGATGGTACGAAACTTAAAACTGTTTCAGATTTCAAATACCTCGGTTCGTCACTACCTGACTCATTCCAAGATTTCAAATGCAGGAAAGCGCAAGCATGGTCAGCATGTAACCAATTAGATAAGATCTGGAAGTCTGATCTTGACAGAGCTATCAAAATCAAGTTTTTCAGGGCCTGTGTTGAAAGCATCTTGCTATATGGAGCCGAAACATGGACAACAACACAAAAAATGAATGATCGCATCAACGGTTGCTACACTCAACTGCTGCGTAGAGTTCTCAACATCCACTGGCGGGACCATACTACAAACAGGGAGGTTTATGGCAATCTACCACCACTTTCCGAGACCATAATGCAGAGACGTCTCCAGTTTGCTGGCCACTGTTTGCGAACAGCGGATCAACCTATATCGCATCTGGTCTTCTGGAATCCCCCTGGCGGACATCCAAGTCGCGGCAGGAGGAAAATGAGCTACACTGACACCATCACCCGAGACACTAATCTCAATCCAAACGAGACTCAACAACTCATGAGGGACAAAGCAACCTGGCACCACTTCATCAAAGCTGCTTCTGCTATTCCGTCTAAGGACGACGGATGATGATGACAATGAATTTAAGCTGTTTAAATGACACTTGACACTAAAAGTGAAAGTGACACAAAGACTGACAGTGACACTACAGTGACAGCCATTGTTCACGTTGTGTGGTTTGTGGCTTACCGAGTTTGTCAAATACCAGCCATTGGATTGATACAAAAAGTACACAACCTTTCTTGCTCTATCCCTATGGTGGTACTGTGTATACACATGGAGGTTCCTCCATGATATACAGTACAATCAAGTGTCAGGAAAGTGGAAGCAAAAAAAACCCCGAAATGTCCGTTTTCGGACGAGACACCTGAACAACATACCTTTAAAACATGGAGTGATACTTCCGCCACTGATGACCAGTTCATGAGGCAATTACGGACGGTCTTCAATGAGATATTGCGAGAAGAAACTTTGGAAATTTATTGACACCAAATGATTTAATGTCCCTCCATTGTTGACTGTCGCACTTTAAAACAACAGAGGGCGCAAAATGTAACCTGGCTCACAACTAGAGAGGGCGGAATAATTTGGAATAATTTGAAATAACTAAGTTCTCAGAATTTTGGCCGCAAAAGCTGAAACTTTGCCAGTAGTCAAAGTACAAACATTTTTACAAAAAACGTGAAGAGACCGGCCAAATCAGAGCACTTAATTGTTCCTAATATTGACAAAATCTGCAACAAAGAAAGGAGAATTATTCGAACAGAGCAGTTTTACCAACTGCTCATCCTATAATAGGCCTACGTCCAAAGAGGACTCTACAAGTTCAGCCCTCATCCGTAATCCCTTCAAAGATAACTGTGGTAAAGCTAAACATTTTCCAAAGGGTGGTGAAATACGGGAAATAAATAGGAACATACTCAGCAGTTAACAAAATTCAGAGTTAGGTTTTTGTCTTTTTTTATTGATTAACCGATTTGTCTTATTGACGATTACAATAAAAAAACAATCATAAGCAATAAATTAATTGTGAATTCCAATGGCAGCTATTACATTTACAGTTAACACACATGAGAAGCAATGCTACATAATAATCAGTTGAGGAGCGAAATTGTAACAAATACACATAAACAATTAAATTGATTGGAAAAACAGCTACAGACGTCTTATAGTTCTTCTCTATGAATAAATATTATTTTATAATAATCTACATTTGATATTTTGGCCACCAAATATGTTCAACTCTACTTGAGGCTTTAGTACTGGGCGGAACCGCCTTAATAAACGCTTGAACGTTAAGGCCTTTGAATTTAATAGTGTTCAATCTATGTTACTTCACATACAACTTTATTTCTTGATAAACACTGAGAATAGAATTTAAAAAAACATACAAATAAATAAAAGACAATCACTTAATGTTGAGGAAAAGACTGACTACAGTTACTTTACTTCCGCAGTTATCTGCGTACTGTTACTTGTATTGAATTAGAATTATACAAATTAGGCATATTATTATTAATACATAAATATATTGTTCAATAAATACTTTGAATTATAATTATTTACAATACCTCTCATTTTAGTTTTGGAATGCAAAGAAAGACTTTTGTTAAGAGATAAGTTCAGTTAAGGTTTTCATAATTTTTCGCTGCAGATCAAAGGAAGTATAATACAAAATAAATAATTTTTAAATTTTCATTAAAAGACCGATTAAATTTGAAAGCAACGATCCTCTTGACGTACAAAGAAATCAAACAAGCTTTTATTTCTTCAGCTTTGAGATGGCACCAATTTTTATAAATGAACTGAAATTGAAATTTGTTGAATTTCATTAAAAAAAATTAACAAAAAAGGAAAGCGTTCCGGTAGGCACATTGAAAAGATTTGAAAACATTCAAGGCCTCTTTATATTTCCACGACATCTAAATGCTTCGAGATTTCTAAGTTTATCCAATCTCAAACTTAACTTGCGATCATGACCTCCTCCATGTATTCTTTACGAACCAACATACCAACAATTTGTTTTTTCGTTTACCAAAATAAATTGTGTAGTGATAGGAATAAACAACTACGAACAAGGCACCAGCCTTTGATGTACATTCTATTTAGTCAATAATCTTTTTCAAATAGTTATACATTTGAACTTTTTATCATAAACCAGTCTGCTGCTTTAAACTGTTGAAGTTACTTCAGATACAGCTGTACATAGTCTGGATTATAATATACATGTACATCTTAAATTTAAGAGACTTAAAGGAAATAATATTATTATACACAGTTGGTAAAATTACTTGTAAATGCACCATTGTGACAAGAGTTCAGATAATGAAAGGACATCAAAACGGGACAGCTCATTTTTAAAAGCAATGCTGCCAAGATTCTTTTTGAAGGTAAATTAATTAATTTTAAAGGCTCCTCAATGTTTCCTCTTGGAACATTTTGTGTGAGACTTATAATAATAAGACAGTACTATTTTGTCATTTATAGAATCAATGATTGACGATAGTATGCCATTATTTCAACTGACTTTCTGAACTTAGTTTTTGTTCGACTTTCTCTATATTATAGTACTTAAGTTGGAATACATTACTACGGGTTCATGTGAATCATTGCAGTCTGGCATGTCACTCATGACTCAAGTTCTGGTAGCTGAGTCAAAAGAATGGAAGTTTGAAACATAGACCGGTCAGACACTGCACTTGTGTCCCTCAGCACGACTTTTAATCATAATTTCCTTCTCTTCAACCAGGAGTATAAATGGGAAACTGCGAAGGCTGAGGTTGTATTGTGTTTGATTATTAAACCCGTGAGTGCCTAACGGGCTGCTGAGGTTGTATACTCCCAAGGGTCTGAGAGCATACCATGAATAATTACAAGTTTGCCTGATAATAAGGGATAATACTTGAGCACCTTATAGTGGAAACGTGCGCTTAATACAATGGTCCACTGTTATTATTGTTATTATTCATTATTAAGAGCTATACTTTCTTGATAAGACAATGACTTGATATGATGCAGCTTTTAGGCCGGGCAGATCAAAGCCACGAGGTAATCGTTGATCATTGAGCCAACGGTCAGCCTTAGCAGCAAGTAACTCCCACTCGTTGAAGAAAGAGGCACAATTATGCTCCAACCAAGTCAAGGAAAGCACAGTAGCCCACATTCTATTCTCTAAGACCTCCCCAACAGAATCATCCGAGCCTAGACGCTTACTACCTGGACTGCTACACGCGTCACTTTTCGTTGCGTTACTCTCAGTTTGAGATGACTCAACGTGTGTCGAGTAAGTCATAGTCAGAGCACCTAAAACACATTCATCAGGGGATGAAAAACATGACCTCATTGTCTGGTATCCACTATCCGACTGTGGTAATGTCGTAGGGACTTTAACACCATCAAGTGGGCTCCCGACTGCTTTAACCTCATCTTCATCTTTATCCTTCTCCTGACTAGTATAAGTTTCATCAGTGTCAATGTTACTTGGACTGGATAACTTAGGATTTGTATCCGTCTCACCTTCAAAGACACTTTCTTCATCACCGACAGCAATGCAGAGAGGTGAAGCTCTCTTCAGTCTCTCCAAGGGGATATCCAAAGCTTCTGCTAGTTCCTGATCAAGCTCCCAGGACCCGTTAGAGAGCTGGACATTCACCAAAGCATGCAGCTCAACTGTCTCCATACTCAAGGTTCTACCTCCTCCTTCCATCATATCGATAGCTCTGAAGAGCGGTTTCTTGGAGGGCATGGTACTTAGACGGTTGCTAAGCTTGATGAGGCGAGTAGCTAGTTGCCATGGTTTCGGCTTACTTATGTTGATATTTGTGAAAGACCCAGCAATTGACCCTGATTAAGTAAGTATAAAATACAAATTGGATAATACAGTCTTAAACTTGTTAGAGATTCTTCATGATAGTGATGTTGCTGTTTGTGTGAGACGCACAATTATGGGGCAAATCAATGCTTTAGTGTGTCATTGCTGAGCGGTATAGCAGACCAAATTTAAGTTTTGGTGACTGAGTTATCACAATGTGGGCTCGAACCTCTGTCCCACCACTTGTGTCCTTAACAAAGACACTTAATTGCACCTTTTGGGTTATATCCAGACTTATGGATTCTGCCGAAGTAGAAATAGTAGAGGTAAACCTTTCATGTAGGCCTACATGACCATCACAGATCAAATACAACAATTGGAAATGTTACACTTCACTTTTATTTTGTATAGTACATTTCCCTTTGGTATTTCAACAGCACACTTTACCTTTGGTACTTAAACAGCTGTATATCCAAATAACAAACATGAAATAGTAATTGACTCACATTCTGGTGTATCATGTGACGTCCACGTAGGACTATTAGCATGTGGGAGATCCAATGAGTGAGAAGCTGAGTAGGGCTGAGATTGTGATTGGCTGGAACTCACTGAGTCGGATCGACCTGATCATGCAGGAGAAATAAAGTGAAAATAACTTGGGCAGAGGAAAGAAGAGTTTTACATAATTTGAAATTGGTTGAAAGAATTAGCAAAAGGGACCTTTTGTATACTTTTACATGATTGCGGTACCCACTGCTATTTTAAATACAGGATTTGAGCTTGTCTCTAGTTACTTGGCATGCTGGGTGGTCCACTGGTTTCAGGCATCTGCTATTATAGAGAAATGTGGGATCGAATCCCAGCTAAGTAGTAGACCGGGGATTGCACCCCCCCCCCCCCCAACCCGCCCACAGAACGTGGATTAGTGCTTATCACTCATCGGTGTATCCAAAACACTTGAATTTGTTTATTTTTTACATTTAAAACACATTTTATACAAATTTAAACAACTATACAAATACCCAAGGGTCTACAAAATGAACGTCGAAACAATTTATTTGTCCTCTGGACGTTAGCCAAAACATTAATAGTTAAAATGTTGTATTAAGTAATTTGCATGAAAGTTTACCAAGTCCTGACGAGAACCCATCCTCTTCAGAATCAGTGAAGGATGTAGAAATTCTTCGCCCTAGTCCTTTACTGTAGCCAAAGCGGATTGAACGTCTACCAACAGGCTTGGATATACGAGGCGTTGGTTGGATCACCTTAGCACAAAAGGAAATGGAGAAATCAATAGCTTTTCAAGCTGTGAACATAATTGAATCTTGATTCAGGTAAAGGGTACACATCAGCACACATCAGTAAAGTCCAGAACTACTCGCTACTTTCAACTGCACACCTCCTCACTTGGTATTAAATTGAAGATAACATAACAAGAAAATTGTGATGATTTATTTGATGACCTTCGAGTCTGAAACTACATTTCAAATTACGTTACGTTCGTTACTAAATTATTTGGCTGCCTTACTTCATTGTACAAGTGCTTGGTTTTTTATCACTTTTAGTGTTCTTTGATTTTATGATGTCTGGCAGAAACTGGAATCACTGATGGGATAAAGTTGAATAATAAGATAAATAAATAAACTAAATGATAGCGTTTGATCTACCTGTATTGGTGACGGTAGTGGCTCCAGTGTCTCTTGATCGACAGATACAAAGGCTGTGTGTCGACATATAACATTGGCTGCCTGGGATACGTCCAACATCCTGGTACGAATCTTCATCAATTCCTCAGAAGTAGACTCAGAAAAGCTTCTTTTGTCACCTGCAATGCATGCATACAGTGTATATCACTCACCAAATTAAACAAGATTAGTACAGCATTGTTTGCAAGAACAATATTTTGTGGTGAGCAATTATTTTGGGCGAAGATGTCAAGTGAAAGTTAATAAACATTCTCACTTAAGGAAATTTTTTCAATCAATCAATTAATTAATTAATCAATCAATAAATAGATCAATCAAATAATCATAAGCCATTTGTAGAGCCCCATGGATCTATTTGCCTATTCCGGAGGCACTTAGCAAATCGGAAAAATTGTCAATGTTGAGGCATTGCATTCTGAGAAATGTATATTATTAAATGTATATTTTGATTTGCGGCAACACCATGTGATAAATCTACTTTACTGCGTAGATTGTTCTTGATAGAACTTGTCTCGCAATCATATTCTACACTACCAAGGAGCAGATTTTGGACTTCGAGGGGACTGCTTCGTTCTGAAAAAAATTGTCCTCTGCTAATTAGTTATTCCCCCGGGGGAGGGATAGATCATTGGCCGGGGCTACTACTACCTTAGATCGGCGGGACTTCTTGTAATTTACTTTACTGCCACAGAGTGAGGAATTATTAGTCTTCGACTGGCCTGTTTTGATTCATTGTCAGAAAATAGTTTGCAGATTTTCATGTGGAGATGGAAAGTGCAACGGACTAAATATTATTCAAAAAGAATGTGTAAATCCAGACATAATCTCCAGTAATAATCTCATTGATGATTATTAAAAATTAAAAAAATTGATCGTTTCCTGCACGTTCAAATCTGTCGCCAACCTCTAAAACATTTCAATTCAAGGAATTGTCTTTGATTTATTTTGTCAATACCATCTGTTGTTAGTTTGTAATGAGTGTTTTGTATTCATAGGTTATCGGTGTTAAACTGTGTATTGGGGCCCTATGCTCGTCAATTCGCCAAGGGCCCTCTACTACTTGTGTTTTTTTTTACACATGTTAACTTTTAATAATATTTCCCCTTCTCAACACACATATACATGACCAGGGCCTCACACCCTTAAAAGCTTTGCTTTCTTATGGGCCCATCTGCAGTAGCTCACACTTTCCATATCTTATTCTTCGCTTATTTCGCAGCTCCATTATAAATTTCCCGACTGTTGTCTATCATTAAATTGTGATTGATACTTAATACTGTAGAAAATAAATTGAAGTTGAAGATGAGTAGAATTTCCTTCGAAGCACCATTACAAAGAGTAGTCCATAACAGTAAAATTTCCAGACTTCGGGAATATTTGAAGTATAGTTTCAAGTATATAAAAGCATCATCAACATACGCATTAAGACCGTCAATGCGATGATGCTAACGGGTTAATATTAAGCGATGTTTAGTCGGTGTCTGTATTATATGAACCTCTATTGTTAATATCCGGAGGTATCCTTCAAATTTGTTTATGATTAACAGAGATTGATTGAAGCTGAAATAACAAAGACTTTCTCCTAATGGTGTCTTTTATTTAGACCCCCTGGGTAGGTAAACATCAGATCAGGAGAGAGAATGTTTTTACGAAGATACTACCCTTACATCAAGCAAATCAAATACTTTCGTCTACTCGCGGGAGGATTGGATGAATCATTATTCAGACGGGAAAAATGCAATTTCAAAGAATAATTCCCAGTGCAAAGTACTCTCGCTTATCCCAAACGATTTCACAGCAAGTAAATGCAATTGACATTCACGTTTGATCGGACGATCTATTGCAACGGCAAAGTACAATCGTTCGATGTGCATTTGTCATAATTGGAGATTGTTGTTTCAAGCAAGAAAATAACTTTGCACGTTTATCATTTGAGGTTGAGTTAATTTAATTGTTGATCTCTCGTAACGAAGCTTTAGGCACTTTGTTATCTGTTGCAGAACTCTATACATTTCCATTTGGGGTGGGGCGGGGGCAAAGACATGATTTGGGGCGGGGCAGGGGCATTTGTTGTATCTAACCATTCATTTGTGCATTTAAAAAAAAAATGTAACTGGGGGAGGGGGGTTTGGGGTGGCAGGAGTTCTGAGAGCGGGGGGGGGGGGTTCCGCCCCTGCCTCCCACAGCATGTTACGTCACTGTTTGTGCTCATGTGCTTTAGAGCTTGGGGTGTTTTGTGTTTGTCAAAACTTACAATTTTCGTAGCTGAGACGCCTTGAGTAGGAGTCGAAGTCTTGCAGAAGTCTCTTGGCAGCAATTTGATGTATAGTCTCCTCCCAGACGTCTTCTTCACCGCAAGGTCCAACCCATTCACCTCGTACTAATGTAGAGATATCAAATGGAACCTCACAACTGATGGGACGACCGCAGAAAAGACCAGATACTATGACACTACATTGGCTGGTGCGTGTGGCCATGTCAACCTGATATAAAATCAACACCATTCAAAATCTTCAATAACGCTTTGAATTGTGAAGAGTCGGACCAGCGTCATGGTTTAAAATAACTTTGAATATTTTTAAAAGATATACAATTTTCAATTCAATGTCTTCGTAATCATTAGATTTAAAATATATACAAAAAACCTCAATGACCTTTATAGGAACTATAATTTAAACTTACCAGTTTACCATCGTCTAGTACCACAGCGTCGTTCAACGACATTTGAACTTCTCGATCGAACAATTCCTCCCCATCACCAGACTCCATAAAGTTATCCCACGCCGGGCTGGAAGGCTCGAAGTCAAAACTCGTTGTACTCCCGCCATCGGATCTCAAAACTGGCGTAAATTTACGAGATCTGGCTGACAAGGGGTGAAGTTGTGATTCGGACTGTCGACGTTCTGTTGTTCCTTCGAGGCGTGTTAGGATTGTATGTACAGCAACTGGGTCGGACACTCCTCCAAATCGATTATCAGGGACCGATACTGCCCTGTTTCGTTTTGCGGCAAGTTCAAGGTATCGTTTTTGTGCCTATAATAAGGAAAAATGGAGACATTTAACTTTCAAATTATTGTTAATAGCCAGTGACTGGGGCAGATTGCCAACGAATTTAAAAAGAAAAAGAGACTATGTATACGCCACTATCTCTTTGCACATCGGCATAGTATATATAACGCAATCTCTGTATCTGTACAACGCCACTCTCTGTAATTCTTTGTATAACGCCGTTCTCTGTATTGGAAATAAGTAAGAACAGGATTTCTAAAGTAAGTTTTGCCAAATAGACGCCACAGTTTAACAATACGTTTAATCCAACTTGAATTAGGACTTGGAGGGTGAGGGGCGGGTTGTGAAGGGGGGGGGGGGGGGGGGGGGGGGGGCTCACCGTTTGACCAACATTGGAGAGTTTCCGTCGTCTTGGGCTGTTCTCAACGGAAGATGGAGGTGGTAAGTCAATATCATCCACCATTGGGGGCGTGGCATGTGTCAATCCATTGGATTGACTTTTCGGTGGGAAGCCATCCTGATCGTCTTGTAGGGTCTCATCTAAAACAATAATCAAAGTTACATTGTTATAAATTATATGAGGCACCAATCTTCAGTTGGAACAAAGTCTTCAACTCATTTGTTTGAATCTTTATTTGTGTAACTTGCTTTTATATTAATTTCATTGTTTTATGTTTTGTGTTGCGCATAGAGGCTTCTGCATTATGCGCTATATAAATATATCGTATTATTATTATTATTATTATTATCACTTTTTAAAGAAATATGAAAGATATTCTTGCAATATTCATAGCCCTCCTAGTAGAAGATCGTGAAACTGCACTATACCAGTACCTGGGGTGTAATTAGGCACTGAAATTAAATGAATTGTTAATTAATATGCGTGGTTTCATGTGGTAATTATGGTTTTCATATTTGGTTCTATTTTTGGAATTCCAGAAACGCTTCACGCCTATAGGCCTTATTCGGCTGCATTTGTGGATGGGGGTCAAAGGTGATAAAGTCAATAAACATTAGGTTCTTGATCGGGGTATACAATTTGGCGCAGTGTGAAACAATAATAAACCCGGTGCCTCCTCGGAGGGTATAGGCTTACTCGTCCAATTCAAGGTTTTGAGGGTAAGGTAAACAAGCAGTTATGTTTGTTATGTTAAGACATGATGCTGCAATACCTGTGTCTTGACTGTTAATCTTCACAGGTGACTTAGGTCTTGTAGGTGAAGATGCATCCTCCTCAGCTTTCTCATTACTTGAGCCTCTTGATAACGCCTTCTCCGTGAATGGATTACGCCGAGCCGTCTTGAGGAGCACCGAGGCTAAGGTGTTGTGCATACGGACCGTATCGCACAGCAGACCGTAGACCACCAGCGGTTCACCCTGGAACATTGGAGGATGGACGGATGGGGTTTGAAGTACCTCAACCCCATAGGGGAGACACCATTCCAGACGAATGTCACTGATGCAGGGCTGAAGGGCGTACTTTAGTGTGTTCAGAACCTAAAGGTCACCAAATACATTTCTATTATTCCCAAAATAGACAAGTATTTTGTTCTAATGCAGACAATGTCAACGATAATTAGTAGCATCAACAAGGCCATGTTCATCGTCAGAAAGTATATGCTTCAAGCTAACTGGAAAACGACTTATGATCATTGCTCAACTTAAATGTAAACAACAACAAGTGTTCTTGTAATACATTTATTAATACCAAACTACAAGTAGTTCACTGTAGGGCAGGGGCAAAGAAACATTTTTGGGTCTATTTATGTAAAAAATCATCTTTTTGTCCATTTTATCCGGGGAAAGGGAGGGCAAGGGTTCGGGGGGCTCAAAACCCCCTGAACCCCAACCCATCCAATTACGCCATTGTAACTGGAACCAGATCTTTAGTACATACAGTGTAAGAAAGGGAAAGAACATTACATATTCCAGCATCAAATCTAAAAATGAAATATTTATTATTTTTAATATGCAATTTTGCACAATGTGGGAGTAACCATGATAACATAATACTGTAATGAATTGCAGAGATTTCATCAACGATGCAAAGGCATTCAGAAAAAACGATCGAACAAGAAGTGAAGTAGAAAAATAATAACAAGATTCATCAAAAAGAATTCAATACAACAATACAAAGAATAATATAAAAGATGAAATATCCGGAAAACAAATTCATGCTTCATTTACTATGGAGACCTTTCTTACAAAAGCTCGTTAGATTGAAAATGTCAATTTAAGTCGACTCAAAATCTTGTAGAGCCTCAGAGGCACTACCCTGGCGAAAGCTCTGTCAACGGACCCTGGGATACGAGGAAAAACAACCGAAGAGACAGAATAATCATTGTTTGCTTCATCTTCGTCTCACGTCAGTGGAATCACGTGTCTTATCATCGAAGAATAATAGAATCATAAGATGCTTTTATCAGTCAGGTTATAAACCAGAGCATACAAATCACGTCGGTAAAATATTTAATTAACGAACAGGTAGCGCCCGAAATATTTATTTGAATAAATGTATTTTTTGACTGTGAGAAAGATTGCAACAGACGGTTATTCATAATAATTAGCATAAAGTAAATACTAATTATACTTAAGTGATATAAACTAGGATACATTTTGAATTCATTTTGTGATCAAGAAATAATATTTCCACATCGTCTTAAATTTAAACTGGATTTATTTTATTTTTTGCCCGAAAGCCTGATCGCTTTTTACAAAATGATTAGAATAATATTAACAAAACTTTTTACGGGATTTAATCTTAACCCAGTCCCCTGTCTACAAATGCAAAATAAATAATCCATAAAAATTATAAATGATAAGCGGTAGTAAGCAGACTTGTAAATAATTCATCACACGCATCTGAGCTACTCAACCGTATCGATTTCTTCTGCATGATTTATCAATATATAATTGCTATTACCGCTCGATCACACTCAGTACGGGCTATACGCAGTGGTTATGTTGTTTTGTTACATGAAGGAAATTCCACTGGGACCGTCGGATTGATTGTAATGTTTAATAAATGAACGAGTTCTGCCATGCCACTCGTTCTAGAAATTCGATGGCTTTTTTAAAAGTCTGGCCACCATCAATTCTTTCTTTAGACTCCTAAATGTATTCACATAAATGTTATTGGTATATTATTATCATTTATTTAACATACGTTTATGTATACATATTATTATTTATAATATAACAATTATTTGTATTTATAGACATGACATACAGTGTAATTGTCTTTCTTTTAAGTATTTCTTCAGAAATCGTCAATTTAAATATTCAATCTTTGAGAAAGAAATGTCAAGTAAAAATATCTAAAATTTAAATTCAAACTCAGTTAGATTTTTTGTTCATAAAATGGAAGGTCCCATTTTCGAGCATTCTCATAAAAAAGATTTGTAAAAATGATACAAATTATACACACAACAAAGTAGAAATACTTATCTTTACGACTAGGAAAAATCTTTCGGCCACTTTTAATTATTGAAATATTCAAAGATGAAATCATTGCTTTGGCCATTCCAAATTCAAACGCGATTATTTCCCTCAAATAATTACAAATAGTCTCAAAGTTTACTTAACTCACACCATCTTAGAAGCATTTTGTTATTGTTGTTGTTGTGTAAAAGAAATAATAAGGATTTTTGGGGTAGAATTCATGTTTTATTGCAAGTGCTGAGATCATATTTCCAAAAAAACATGTTTTCTTCATTTTCCCTGATGTAAAAGTGGATAATTTTCATAGAAAGTAAAACCACAGCGCGGTGCCATGACACGTCAGGTATCCGGCCTAATCAATTCCTGTCAGTAAAGCCGGCCTAACTCTGACATCAATCACCGTACATGCTTTACCGTACATCCCATGGGTTCATCCAACACACATTATCATCTGGAATAGCTAAATCAAAAAGAGTTCATTTCACCTTCTCGCCATCTAGCCGGATAACTTAATGGAGATGTTGCGTCCTCAGAGAGACACGACTAAGAAAACAACTCCTGATTGGAGACGCAGTTGCTTCAATCCTCGCATCTTAGGGCGGTAGGAGGGTCGAGAAAAATTTGTATAAATTGATTTCTGACTTTGGTTTAGTTGCTTCATTTTCAAGAGAAACCTCCCTGGGCACACACCTTAGCCTCACAGGGACTCTGAACCATCTGAAATAAAATCTCATTAAAATAAGTTCAAACGGGTCCGCTGTATAATACATTTGTATGTCTTCTTTTTAGTTGATTTGATGAACTCACTGCGGGGATATTCGGTGTTGGATGGAAATGAAGGCGTGATGCATAGGGCAACCTAATGAATAAATCAGCATCACTTAAGACGCTTCACAACTTAGTGAGAGATGCTTTTTGTTCCTTGCTCAATGTTAATTTGTATTATAACCCTGGCTTATAATGATCATGAAATCCTAATAGCATGATAGCATGTGAAACAACACACTGCATAAACTGTGCACGGTGTTAACTTGATTCTTTCCGGTATATGCAACAACACTGACATGGTGTTACTATCCCCGTTACTATATCGTGGATAACACCTTGTCGGTGTTGTCACATAATATAGATATCAAGAGAATCAATTTGACACTCCAGTTTTTGCTGTGTGGAAATCTTAATGAGGTTAATTAAATATGGAATATAAAGGTTCCATTCATCCAACATGACTTCTCTCATAATCTCATAACACATTTTATCGATCGATAAATAATAGTGGCGGCACTTTGCTCAGAACTGACTTCCAAATCACATTACTGTGATATATGAGGGTGATCAGAACACATAGAGTCGGACGTCAATGAATGATAGCATCCTGTGCATTAGGTTTTCTAAAAAAGAGCGTTTTCCAGAGGAAGTTGTCGGCATTTTCATCGAGACCTTCTCGTTTATGTTGTGTCTTTCCACCGATCAATATTCTATAGTGCTGGTAAGAGCTCTGCAGTTTAAGTCAGTTAGCTTTTATATCCAAATTATCATCGTCAATTCAAAGTGGTTTACCATGCCTGACTTCACCGTTAAAACATCTCGACCTCTAATTCGATAAGTGCACATTTTAAACAATTCAACGGAAAAACAAAGGAAGTAAAACACGGATGACGTCAGTATGAGGTAGACGGAGTCTTGAAATGCCAAGGTTGTTTGTTTGGCGGTCGTTTTGTTGTCAAGTGTTCATTATGCACTTGAAGTACGGGATGTATTTTTTAGTGCACACTTCTTCCTTATTACGTTAGAACATTGTTTGAGCGACGCTTATGTTTCTTTGTTTGTGTTTTTACGACGGAATGCTTTTTTTCTTTGGGGTATTATGTTTATTCATATAGCCATGACTTAATTTATATCAAATCTTTATTGAATGAAAAAAGAGTTGCCAAATTAAAAAGGTAGGTTTTTGTCTAGTGGCGACGCACGTAAAAACACAATCTGAAAACAGTTTTAAAATAGCCTGGAGAAAAAAGGAAAGTAAAGGTGAAATTATATATGAGATCTAGTATTTTTTCAAAATGAATATCATAGCTTCGGGCAATCTTTCTAAAATTACAAAGGGGTTATCGTTATTTCCGTTCATGTTGTTTAACGGTGCCTACATGTACCCGGGTGTGACCGTCAATCGACCATGGCTCCGTGTTTCTACGGTCTGGGTGTCAGTTTTGCAAAATGAAACACGAGACGACAAAATCTATATTTGGGATGCTTCGCCGTAAACACTTAATCTTTCTAGTCTTTTGATTGGTCTATTGTATACTCTAATGTTTGACTTTTTACATCGCTGATGTATGCAAAGATCCATGAAATAATTTTATGACAATCTTAATTTGTATAACCCGCTATCTAGGATAAAAACATTGATTGACAGTAGTAGTGCAACAGTCGTTGAGAGACTACCGCCGTGACCGATAGTTTCCCTGAAGGTCTCTACGACTGTTTCCAGTGGTGTCATTTGTATATCCACCCTGATCGGACAGACGTGTACTCTCAGGATAAGGACATAACTGTCAAACAAGATGTGAACAAAGCACAGTAAGACTCAAGGTAACAAGCTTGATACCTTCCTTCATGATTTAAAGGTAGAAACATAAATTTCAACTTGAGAGTAATTATCTACTATTCAACCATCTGAACCCTACACGTCTTAAAATAATATTATTTTGTTTTTTAGCCTTACACCGATGTGCTATAAGCGCCGATACCAATATTGTCCCGATTCCTGCGGGTGAATAACATCCACAGGTATGCTACTTGGCTTGGATTCGAACCAACGACCACATTAATCTAGAGCTGATGTCTTACCACTACACTGTAATTAGCAGCGGTTACTGCAACAATTATACATTGGGGATAATCTTTGTTTTAGAATGATGCGACTGTACTTCAGAAAAAGCCAGAAAATCAATAATATGAACGTGTTGTGCCTGCCATAACAAGCTTGGTGCTATACACGATGTATGGTATCTCCAGTACTAACCTTTGTTTGCATACGGTCACCTATGGAAATGAATTCAGCCCGCCCTCTACCGGCACGTGCCATTCCTTTCACCAAACGTTTGGAGACATTCTCACCGACGCCAAATGTATGGACTCTGTGGACAAAACACTATATTAGAACTGAACTTGTATTTCATGAAAACATAATGTTTCCCTCATCCAAAGATACACGTGCTCAGGAAGGCCTATAGGTTAAAACTGCGTAATTCCACGCCACGCCATTTCACCCCAGGGTGCCTTGCTCAATCAGTGACGAGAGGTAATCATACGAAGCGCTACACAATGTTAGCAAGGCTGGCCTAGTTCGAATCCCACCATGAACCAAAGCCCGCCATGTTTATCAGTTGTATTCTCCCATCTTGGCCTTCATTTCCTTCTGATTCTTTTGTTTACGGACTAGAAATCAATGCTATTATGAATTAAGACTAATGACAGAATACCTGGTTTGTCTGTTGTGGCTCCTCACCAGATCCAGTATATCCCCCGTGTTATTGACGCCTCCATCGGTCAGGACAAACAACTGTCGTGGCCAGCCACGCGTAACTGGTTGTTGATAGATCCAAAGAAGAGGCGCTAGTAAACTGGTACCACCCATATCAGCTCGCATCTTCTTAACATAACCACTTGCTTCTCGGATATTAGATTGTGTGTAGGCTCGACTGCATTCAAAGAGCGGCTTGAAGGACGAGCCAAAACCCACTATGTTGAAATGACAGCAGATGGGTAGACTTTTCAAAAACATCATGAGGGTCTCTCGGGCATTAGCGATGTATTCCCCGCTCATGCTACCACTACGATCTATCATGAATATATATTCACCTTGTATATCGTAACGATAGTGTATCATCTGACGGGTTAAGCTTTCATAATCAGGGCAGTAGTTCAACATTGATACCGCATTATGCATGATATCTTTATGCATTCTATTCAACAAGTCTCTGCGTTGATCACTCTCTGTACTCTCGCCAGTTCGGAAGTATTCCTGCTCCACTTTGACGAAGTTCTCGTACTCGGCAGGACTCATGTCCCCGTGTTCTAGGATAACGACTGGCACGTGGGGTTTCGGTGGGTGAACTATGACCTCGAGGTCACGATCCATCTGGTGGGGTTCGGCTAGAGTCACGAAAACATCCGAAGCATTGTCGGCGTACGGATCGGCGTCGACTCGGATGGCATGCGTGCATGATGAAACACCAGCCAGAAGAGCGGGGGCTTTGACCTCCAGTTGAAATTCAAAGTCGTATTCTTTGGAGGTTTCACTGACTTCCTCAGCAAGTAAAATCAATGATTTAAGGAGGAATTGATGCTGGGCTACTGCTAGGCAAGGCTTGGCCTGTTTCTGACGTGAGGAATGGGAATCTTTTCCTTCTGAAGGCACGAGTTCCTTAACATAACGAGGGGTAAATATATTGGGTAACTTGACGATAACTTCTCCTGATTTGCCGGTATTAAGAAGTGATGATATACACATGAGTATAGTGACTGTTCCATGGGGTCTGATGGTGCCGAGGTTAGCGCAGAATACACGGGTGCTGTCGTACTCTGTCAGGGCAAATTTCCCTGGTGGTATGTAGGTGTGTTGACCACCATTATGACGGGATGTAGCCGGGGAACCAGTTAATATTTCATCGTAATGTTCAACCTCGCTCCGATCCTTCACGTGCACGCTAATATTCCTCCCCTGTGACATACGCGCTTCAAATCCAGTCACGGACGTTTTCTCGTCTAAGGCGAGACAGAAAACGCCCTCTACGACGTGATCTTCATCATTGAAGTAGGTAATGGAGGATGTAAGACCAAGGGAGAGTCCATTGAGGCAGGTCGATACCCGTGTTGCTTGAAGGGGTAAAGGTGCCCGGGTGTGACGATCTATTAAACCAGGCATGATTGAGGCACTCTTTTAACCGATCCAAAAAGCTGAAAGGCACGGTCTCTTTACGGATCACTGGAAACAAAACAAAAAATACACCATGTTTCGTTACTTTGTAATATTGTATCAATGAATGAGGCCCATCTTGGCACCAGAAGACTCCCTTTATACTGCTTTAAATTACTTGTATGTTTAGAAAGTGTCTACGTGCTGACATGAATAAAGATATAGTACCGGTATTGGCGAGTCAGTGCACGCTTGCACTAAAGCCTACCGGCGATGATACAGAACTGAACGAGCGCAGCATGTCAAGCAGTTTCAATTGCGATTCCCATTTTATTGCACGCCCAATCATCGTATTGCAAACCATTCTTGGCAGAATGCGTGGGCATGTTCAGACATGCTACGTTTAACTCTTGCAATCTCAAACCAAGGACGTCACAAAATGCATCCCACTTTACTAGATAGGTCGGTTCCTCTTCTACGAAATCGTTCACGTGATCTAATGACGTGATGATTACGTAGATCCTACCAGAATATATACGTCTCCTCGTACAAAGTTCAAATAGTTAACGAGAAACTGTTTTAATTTGTTACTTAAAAATTACCTCTAGTTTCATTCAGTTTTCGTAATATCAAAATAATGAAACTGAGTTATTTATAATTGCTGACAACAGCGGCATAACTAGACATTTAATTTGAATTAATTAATTAATCAATCAATTCATTCATTCATTCATTATTTGGGGGGGGGGGCATGCGGGGCAAATGTATTTTACTCGGGCAGCATTTTAAATATCGAACCATTCATTTGTTCATTTTCCCGATTTATTTATTTATTTATTTATTTAGGCCTATATATGTTTTTAGTTTTTTTGTATTTTTTTTGTTTTTTTTGGGGGGGGGGGGGGGGGGGGGGGGCAAGGGTTCTAAGCATCGGAGGGTGGAGGCTGCCCCCCCCCCCCCCCCCCCCTTGCCGGATAATCCACTGGTTTACAAATTAAAAATCTATTAAATTTAATTCACATTATGAGTATTGATATATTGAAAGTTCAAATAAAATATTTCCTGAAAGGTTAATTGACAACTTAAAATAATTATTTGGAATGGTATAAACAAAAGACAATCGGCCGTGCGTGTTTCAGATCAGCTCAAAGAATATAGTGACTGCAAAAATGGTGCATCTTCATTGAACACCAAGTGTATGGTTTTGAACACCAAGTGTATGGTTGTGAACAAGAAACGCGACAACGGTGTTGTCCAATGCAACCATTTTGTATAGACACGAGAGACGGATTCGTTGCAAACGCATGACGTTCATGTTACATGTATATCAATGTACAAAATAGTTTCCATTACTAATGAGTATCTACACGTCAGTGCCCCTTCACCGTTTCGTTGTACAATGAAGCATGTGGCCCTCCAAACAAAACAATCATGAAATCACACAACATTCCATAATTATAAACATTCAACCTGCCTACTGACTCACCGTTTCCGTTCAACACTGTCCCTCCTGCACGGTTCAACCGCCCACTATACCTTTACTGCCTAATAATTCATGCTTCACACTGTTTTTAACTGAACAATCTGTTACAAAATATTCCTTGCACGTCGGCCTTAAATACAAGTATTTCAGACAGCTGACAAATTTTCACGTTTAAATCCCCCCGGCTAGTCTAGTGATTATGACACAATCCATAATAAAGACTAGTGAAGAAGACAGACAATTACCAAGCCCCGTAATTGTAATACATGTATTATGCTTCAGGCAGTACCTTTAAACGTGTGTGAAATCTGTGTGTGGTAAGCTTGAGAGTTCTCCACTCCCATGTCGTAAGAACGCCAAGTGTGTTCGATCGATAATCTTAAGCATGCTATGAATCATAATCTAGAATCAAATCGTCTCGGCCAGATCTAGATCATAAAGCCATGGGGTTAAAGGTCAGGAAATGAACCAAATGAAACTATTTATAGGAATACAATTTGTATAAAAACAATATTTATGACTATCTGAAAGAACATTATCAATGTACTGCAAAATGAATTGTGAGGTCATGCTATTTTGTTGTTGTTCAATCGAGAACGATTTCGTCCAGCAATTTTGCACAGCAAATCATCCAGACTTTTTGTGCAAACCGAATGCTAATTTTGAGTATCAATACTGATGACATGAGACCGTACGCCGCACACAAGGGAAAGCGTTCACTGTCTACTATATTAAAAGCAGTTATTTTTACAGTGATGCTATACATTATTTGACCAATCCCATGGACTTTTACTATGTGAGAATAGTAAAGAGTTATTGTATACAGTTCCTTAAAATAAACAAAGCAGCGCACATAATTCAACTGATGAACTGAACGACTTCCGATTGCCATACCAATTTAACGCAATAAGTAAATTCTATAAGCCATTGGGAAAGTACACACTGCAATTCATATGATAATTTCAGCACATTAGAAAAGGACAACCAACTCCGTCAGTGACCTAGTTATTAAAATCAACGATTGTTAATCAGCGAGTTTGGCCTTAAGATTATAATGGAAGATGGAGCATGACGGAAACACATGCAGGCGGGCCATTTTCTAGCTATTAATAAGTATACCTTTTCTATTACTATCACAAACTAATACGATTGACTTTGAAGGCGTGGCTTTGCCAAAGACAGTAATGACTCTTGGTCAATAATGATTGGTCAATAATGCAAGCTTAACCAGTTGAAAGAAGAACTTACGTTTTGATTGGTAAATACATAGAAAATGAAATACATCAGGGTAGTGATATTATACCCCCACACAGCTGATGCTTGTCATTTACTGCCGCGACGCTCCATATTTAAAATCTAGGAGTCCTACATGGATCGCTTCACACGCCGTGTAACGTCGTTTCCATAAAAATCGTTCCCTGCCCGTTTATCCAAACGATGCAAAGTCGTGTCACAGAGGACAAGGTTGGTGTCAACGTGGATTTGCCCTCGTTGTTCTTTTTACATACAGTGTCTATTTGTTTGTTTATTTTGCGACTTTTTTAAATGACCAGAATTCTATGTACGAGTTTATAAATATTATAGAAAGCATTTTGTTCGTATGATCGTAGAATATAATTACTCTGTGAAACATGTCTTTTCCATTTCACGCGGAGGCGAAGCTGAGTGGAATGGAACTAGTCCATATTTCACCTAATGATTATATATTCTGCAACAATGCACTCAATACTTGAAGTGTGATGACCAATTACTCTGGGTCCATGGGAGAATATGATACTCCAACCGAGGAAATTTCCATCATCGTTACTTCTATATATATAAGTCCTTTCTGCTCATAGCAAACGAATATTCACAAACTACAACGTGTCATAAATTGCAAACTGTTAACGCAATGCCTGCAGTGATATGCAATGTTTTGCTAGGCCTAGGCCTATACATGGATGAGTAATGGTCTAACTGTCTCGCCATAAGTGAAGGGCATGACGACTGTCTACTCAGCCGATCAAGATTCCAATTCCATTTTTCATAACCGACATCAATCATCTATTAAAAAAGCCTTCTTGATTTTTAATTTAGGGTTGACACCCCTCTCTTCTGGCCGATAAAAATTGTTAAATTTCTGCTAGATTTACTGCAGGGTCAGTGTCTGTATTAATGGGGATTGCTTATGGATGTATATAATGGGTTCGGATTAACGTTCTCGCGTAGTGACAACGGACACGTTTTAAAAAAGAACAATCGTGTCGAATTTTGTTGAATGTCATTTTTGATTCGTCTGTAAATTACCATTTTCATAACCATATCTCATAAAAAATTGGTTCTCCCATACAAATTTGTTTTGAGCCACAGAAATTGTTATAGTTGAGAAAAAAGTCGTTTTCAAATACACACAATTTCACAGGGAAGAATATAGCTTTAACCGACGCTGAATAATAAATAAGTGTTAATAAGAAACGACTACAGAGGGAGATTTATATACTAAAATATTTACCTTTTCAATAATTAATATTTGATATAAATCAGCTTCGAAATAAATTGAAGACACAAACAAGCGTCATATAAGAGGTATAATGTTGAATTTGAAGCTCGGGTATTGTAACATATCACGACGAAGCATTCAAGTTGCTCTCAAATACACGAACTCTTAATTAACACAATGTCATTTAAGTATCTCAGAAGCATTAATAATGCATTGCAAAACCAACTATATACCGGAAACAGCCGTCGTAACATATTCAAGCAAATCACATTTAAAATTGAGATGAGAACAGTTTGATGTTATACTCACCGAAGCCCATGTTATGGAATCAGTAGTTAAGCCATTAACACACTCGTCTCACTTAATATATTTTGTGCATGACTTTGTTATCTACTTGTACATTATGTAGGATCCAAGAGTAATTCCAAACACACATACCTCACTGATCAGCACAGCACGTATACAATCTCCTTAAGACGTTTGATAAGATATAAGAGGTCCTATTTTAGACAACATCTTGAGCGTGGTTAGACTAATCGAAAATAAGACACAATGCTCGTACACCTCGCCTCCTGTCCCATCGTCAACAACACTGGAGAGACGACTAACACGTCTAGATGGATGCAGCGGACATCACTCTACTGATGATGACGTCATAGCACTGAATCCTGACATATCGGGTGGGTACACATGAGTGGCTTCTAGTCTGTGTCTAATGTCAAAGGAATGAAGCGGCCGGGGATAGACCAGTCCCCCGTAAAGAACAAATACAAAATTAAAATCCAGTATTTACCCTTTTAGTTTGCAGAGATATATACAGTTGAAAACCAGTGTCATGACAGTCAAACTGTGATTGGTTGAATTGGATTGAGGAATGGTAACCAGAATAACAAAGCCAATGCCTCGCTTTCACGTCAGTGTCCCTTACATCAAAACGAGGCTTGACTGACAAATCGTGCGGAGTGTTCTTTTTAAGATACGCTAGGTTAAAATGTCGCGACATGTAACATCGAAATGAAACCCTATCGGCAAAACGTCACAACAAACTCGTTCATTTGAGTGTTTTCATGAAAGCTTAATTGACGTTGGTGCACGTAGCTAGGGCTTGATCTGTTTGCATAATCTACAGCGAACTGGTCTGCTTGACAAAGCATGGCGAGATTATAGATCAATGGTATCATCAGGCTCAAAGGAAATCAAGAATTACTACAAACGTACTTTTGATCTTCATGCATGGAAAGAATGAAAATGCAACTTTGGATCGATGTAATGATAATTTACTCATGTTTCACTGACTGGTTTGTTTCAAGGAACATCTCCAAATTAAACCCCGGGAAGGATAATTTACTATGTTATGTAAAACAAAAATAACATAGGGGTCAGAGTGTACTTATTGACTTACAGAAAATTCCTATTCATTGAAAATAAAATCGCCCCAAAATGTATAAGAATTTGAGACTGTTGTCTTGTGCTCATTTTACAATAGACTGATAGAATTCATGATCACCATGATATACATTTTGAAAAATTATACTGCAATAGAATGTTTCAAAATGTATACTGAGTTTTGTGTCATTATTCTTGTAGGCAGAATCAGATCATTTTGTAAATTTACAGGCCCGATACTTCAATCTTAGGGCAGAATAGTTTTTCCGGAGGGGTACCATTTCAAAAGGCAACAAGCAATGACCATGGGCATGGAGGCAATTGCCTCCGTATTTACATCAAATAGTGTTCGACTCCTCGTAATTAAACTTTTCTAGTATTTCACTTTCAGTCTCGGAGGATGCGTGGTAAAATTGGATCTAGCTGCTCTGCAATAAATGACTGTCATTGAGTTGTATTGTGTGCTATTTATTAACAGCACTGGTGGGCAACAATTTGTCCATTACCCTTTTCCTTACGTACGTCGTTAAGTTGTTGTGCTGGGCGGCAACATCAATGCATTCTGTGACATTTTATATTCTCTGCTCTCCCATCACCCATCCATGTTCAAGCCAACCTACTTATCGTAAATACTTCATTCAAAATGACAAATAAACTCCTTTGTAAGCCACATCATGTGACACCATGTGAAATACGATTATTGAAATTATAAAAACAGTTCAATCAAACATATTGCCATCAACTTGTAGTCCGCCCAACCTAAACCTGCCTTACGTCATTTTCAATAAAAACTACTTTGGTTGAGACGACTGCATGAAAAATATGACAACAAGCGACTGTTTCATGCGTGGACGTACCTCCCTGAGGGGTAAGTGATCTCTCCAGTCTGCTCTTATTAGTTTGTCCGGTTTGTTAGAAATGGAGCACTTAAAGTCAATTTTATGACTATCGTATTTTGTCTCTTGCGACGGGCAACACATCTTCAATAAGTAAAAGCAGGTTAAGTCAACTCTTCACTCTTTCTGACTACTGTTGAAATTAAACCGACTGCTATTTTATGTACCGTTCCTTTCACTTCGACCCGTCAACGAGAAAAGTTTCGAAAACCAAACGAGAGTAATACTAAGATTTGTTAAACTTGTTTCCAATTCAATTTTAATCAATATATTATATGGTGTTTATGTAAAATAAGTCCGAGTCATGTTGGATAAATTTGTTGACGATTTTCTTTACTGTTTAAGATTTAAAGCACAGCGATGTTGCTGTTCAGTAGAGACAAGTTCAACAAACAAACAAGTGCACGGTCTACTCCTCAAGACAAGTCTTCTGAACACTTCTTCTTCTTCTTTGTTTCTCGTCAAAAAAAATCGCCCAAAAAAGCATGAATCTAGTCTCGGATTTCATGCAATGATAACAATATTGTCGGTTTTTGGTTTCCAAAAATCATGCTGTTTTCTGAAATTGTATTGAAAAGAAAGATTCGGGTTGTGATTTATGCATTAATTCTAAAAGCTCTAACCAATTCCTAATCTCCAAAGTGTATTAAATGACACCATATATGTGAATTGGTTTTATATATTAATTTAGGGCAGTGACAGATAAGAAACTGTGGCAACCACAATGGGGAGACATTTAGATTAGAATAAAGGGATCGTCGATTGTGATAAGATTTGAGAAAAATGAAACTTGATGGATGCATTGGATAGTGAGAGTGGGCGGAAGGAGTTGAGGACGGGAATGAGTATGCCCTCGTGGCACAAAGAGTTAAGATTGATCGTAACTGCAAATCCATCGCAGTTGCTTAGCAAAGAGTGATGTCACAATTCAAATCACTATGGTTATTCTGATAACTCATCTTAAGATGAATCTTAGTGCTTTGTGAAATCGACCCCTGGTCTGAGGGGGAGGGAAGGGAGGGATAACAATGAATATAAGACAATCATCCAGCCTAAGCAGAACGTTTTCTTAGTAATTTGTTTGCTAAGAAAAATGAGGAGGACTGGGTTGAAAATTAAATTTTAACTCGGAATCTGCGTAAGTTTGGGGGGGGGGGGGGGGCTAGTAGGATGGGAAGGACGAATGAATGTTTGAAGAGTACTTTGAATATGATATAATGGAAGAATACACATTTTTGAGGACATGTTTAAGGTTACAGACTATTGAATATGTTTAAGGTTACAGACTATTGAATATTTTTTTGTGATGCCGAAATCCGGAAAGATTAATAATCAGTCTGGTGTCATCCATCCTATTCCGTGCTGATGAATGGCAAGGAGTTAATGCACATATCGCCCCATTACGCCCTGCCCCTTTTATTGGCCTTTTACTCATTGACACAATGCTCTATAAAACTCAAATGGCGTTGCCATAGCTACAGGGTGACCTTTCATCGTTTACTTTCTCATATCGCCTGTTTCCGTTGGAGCGTGTACAGGGTAAATGATGTGATTGTGTATGCACGGACACGACATTCACTTAAGCACACCTTTCTTGTCCTGATATCGAAGCTTAAAAGGACAATTGGAACCCTTTTTGGCCACCATCAAGGCCCTTTGTAAGATATACCTAGTGGGATATTATGATAATTCCTAAGAGTTACTTCTTAATTGGCACTTCTTAATAGTGCAGACTATCATTTAATTTTGATATTAATAATCTAAAGACATATACGTGACTTCAGTAATATAGTTTTGTTTTCAATCAGAAATACTTAAGCATAATTGGGTATTATAATGTTTTATGGGAAATATAACAATATTCAATAGAATATCATCTATCAACAACTCGATACGAATAAGATACAATATGGCATTATGTTTAGGTATAATAGTGTATAATGGTGATATCCTAGATTTTAAAGACTTATTCCAGCTGATGCAAATACATAATATTCGAATATTCTGTATCAACAACCCAATGAGAAAGAGATATCCTAAGACATATTGAAAAATAATACCAAACATAAAATGAGATACTGCACTATCTTGATATAACAATAAATAATATATTTTCTTATATCCTATAACACACCATTTGAATATTATTCTTGACAAGAGCCCCTCTAATCTTTACTCATGGATGAGGAATTAGTGTCATGAGGGCGGGAATATTGAGAGAGAATGTGAAACAAACTGTCTTCAAGTAATAATGGATTTAATAGCTATTCCCTTGTCGACTTGTGAACTAATTATTCATTAAGACAAATCCACTGGGGATGTGCCGACAGGTGGTTTCCCATTATTACTGGGACACAACAAAATACGCACAGGTTAATTTATTTCACGTACCAAGGGCGTCACCGACCATGTAATGTTGATGCGACTTTATCTAAAAACGTTATTACAACTCCAGTTTCAAACCTGCGCCTGCATAATTATATGCAAGCGCCATAGCGTCCCACTGATGACGCAAGCGCCATAGCGTCCCACTGATGACGCAAGCCCCATAGCGTCATACTGTTGAGGCAAGAGCGTCCCACTGTTGACGCAAGTGCCATAGCGTCCCACTGATGACACAAGCGCCATAGCGTCCCACTGTTGAGGCAAGCGCAATAGCGTCCCACTGTTGAGTCAAGCGCAATAGCGTCCCACTGTTGACGCAAGCGCCATAGCGTCCCACTGATGAGGCAAGCGCCATAGCGTCCCACTGTTGACGCAAGTGCCACAGCGTCCCACTGTTGAGGCAAGCGCCAAAGCGGCCTACTGTTGACGCAAGCGTCATAGCTTCACACTGTTGACGCAAGCGCCATAGCCCCCCACTGTTGACGCAAGCGCCATAGCGTCCCACTGTTGATGCAAGCGCCGTAGCGTCCCACTGATGATGGCGCAAGCGCCATAGCGTCCCACTGATGACGACGCAAGAGCCATAGCATCGCACTGATGACGGTAAGACTTGTAAGGGTCAGCCACTGATTTCCAACATCAAACTGAATTAGGCCTATGTCATTTGTGTGACCTAATTTTCCAAATGTGATTAAACTTTGCTTTGCATAATCTGTTACCTTTGATATTGGAATTATTGTTGAGCGTTCAGTGAAAGTTTGTTGAATTTGGTATATTGAGCTTGGGGAGTCCTTCACATTATTTCTAACAACGTTAACATTATTCTATTCAATAGAATAGTGCACTGACTTTCAAACTTCAATGATCAGGTCATGTCATTATTTCACTAGTCTACATCTGATCATAATTTATCTGATGCAATTTATCTTTCAATATATCTATTAGTTATGTTTGTGTAAACTCGAATATTTCAAGTTTCCCTTTATAATTTTTAAATTAGTTATCTTGGGTTTTTTTCCGCCATTCAAATTAATGCAATCAAAACGAGGCTTGAAGTATTTATTTTTGCTCCATTTTGTTTAGTAAGACATTATGTTGTTGGCATATCATATCATCAAACTGTGATAGAAGTATACTACAATATTCCCATGGTATCTAGCCCGAAGTGTAACATGACCCATAAACACACTCAAGAGCTTTTGAAGAATCTGATGAGAATATGTAAAATCACTGCGAAGGAGCCAAGCTGTATAAAAAAATACGTCATATGAGCTGACTAAATTGAACTAGATTCAGTTTGAGAAAAACACACTTGAAAATGTAAAAGAACCCATACATATTTCAGGCTGGTTGGGGAAAGTGGAATAGTAATTTTATACAGTAACTTATAAAACACTTTTGATCAACCCATGATTTTTTTCCCCCAGGAGAATAAGAGAAACGCAAAGTTACCGTGCGGGTCTGGTCAGTGGCGTATGGTGTGTGTGTGGGGTGGGGGGGGGGGGGGGGGGGGGGGGGGGTGGGGGGGCTCTTCATTATTGGTAATTTAACATCTGGTCTCTTTGTATAGTATGGTATGCATTTAGAGAACGCTCACGTGAAACGCTCTCAACCAGTCACAATTTAGAATATTTTGTCATGTGTTAAAATAAAATACTAGCCAATCCTTGCTTATGATGCAAAAAGCAAAAACTCGACAGTACACGTTGGTAACTTGAGAAAGGAAACTCAAATGGAAAGTGTACGAGTGTATCCTGTTATTGGTAAACCATAAAGAAAGGAAATTCGAATGGAAAGTGTACGAGTGTATCCTGTTAAAATATGGAGAAATGAAACACACAGCACCGTGGTATTGCACCGCTGTCCATAATTTGTTGGTTGTCTCATGTAAATTGGTGTTTTCCGCTGTTGGTATAATATAATGATATAAAATATGTCTCTTTTATTGTCAGATACTTAATAGCCTTGCATTTGTGTATCTTCCAATCTCATGGGGAAGGTGGGGGGGGGGGGGGGGGGGGGGGGGCAAGAGGGGCGGATGGGGGTGGTGGGTGGAATGCATATCCCGCTACCCAAGGATAACAACACACATATTAATCAAGGATGCATGGCTGATATTTCATGATGAAGTCATATAGAAACTGTCTCACGAGACTAGATCCAAACCCCAAATGTCAAAATGTCACGATGTCCCTTTCGGGGAGGCCAAGTTGTTACGAATGACTTGATGAATTGCTGTCAGTAGAGACGATGATGAACACAAAGTGTAAAGACCTCTTCGCTGAGGGTGTTCAAGTAGCACTTGACTTTATCTCACTTAATTTGTCTTGAGTTAACAAACAGATGAGTCATTACATATAGAGATGGTCTATCTAATCAGGTTAGGAGAGAAAGAGGTGTTGATGAACCTCTCGACCCCAGACTGAGTCGCATTAACCCCCCTGGGTACAAGTTCGCGGAACTGCACTTCCACTGTGTGTGCAATTACTCGTGGTTTCTTGTGGCTATTTTGATTGTTACGTTTGTTTCTTTGTTACTCCAGAATATTATTGATGCCGCAAAGTACAAGTGATCAATCAGAACTTAAGTTAAGCCAATACACACAAAGTTTATTTTCAGGGGCATGTCCTATGAGTAAATGAAAATTAAGGTACTCTGTCCGGGTATATGAGTTCAGTGTAAAGAATTAAACACTGATGTATATGGGAGCTGCAGTACACCAACTACTTCCAAGGAGGGCTAATAAGTCATTAACTAATACTTTAACACCTGTCTTTAACATTATTTTGAGTATAAGAACGAAAATTGTGGGAATCATCGAAAACTTAAAAAAATTGTTTCAAGCTCAAAGCTCACTGGTGACAAATTCACAAATGATCTGTTTAGAAATGCTGTCACGGGTCAAGAAAATAGCACTCAATGGGCCCAATATTACCATTGCTTATTTCGATTGCTGCAATGGAAATAAACCTGCCACTATTCCTTGACAAAATATCATTAATTTCCCATTAATTTCAGTCATATGACCAACGACTTTGAGGAAATTATCACAGATTGTTTGATTGTGTTGGTTAAAGGAAATACGATGATGTACCCTTTAAGCTTTTATCAATGTTGTAAAATTGCCAACATGAAGGGAAGGTGAGCACAGTGTGCAGAAAATACCTCACACCGAGTAATGTTAGAAATAGGAGATGGTTGAAGAGCTCATTTTGCCCCTAGATTCTCTGCCTTTGAAGAGCTCGTATCGACACAGAACTTATTGTACCGTAGCTTGAATTTCCGTAATTGCAACTCTAGTACCCACTGGCAGACAAGTGATGACGTCACGTCTATCTGCAGAAGCACCTGTCTACACTTAGACGCAGGTCAATATTCATTACAGACGCCAATCCCTGTGAGAGTAAGGTGGCCTCTAAAGACCATTTCAAATTCCCATGTGTCATTTAATAAAGGCCATGTTTTATACACTATGGGCGAAGAACATCATTTGGTGTGACATTGCCAAAACAAGCTAATTATGAGCGTTCACAGAATTATCTCGTCCGTTCAACGCCATACTTTGAAACACAGTGATGTAATTTTGTAAGTGCCGACATACCAGGGAGCTTGCCATTGTTTCCCTATAATTGATCATACCCACATTTGTGAAAAGGTTTTACGGGTGCACCACATTAAATAAACTCCCATAGGAACAAATGCTAAATGCTAAATGTTCAAAACTACTCAAAAAATAGTTTAAGTCTCTCAGCCTCTTGAAAACCAATCAAACATTTTCGGACAACTAAACTCAGCTGTTTGGAATGTTTGCTAAAACTACCCAAGAAAAAACATCCCCGAAAATGTGCTTTTCCCCAAACCGACTTGCTGCCAATTTTCGTGAAGCACTTCTCCACATCACCAAAGCAAATAGGGCCAACTTCAACGCCCGTCAAGTTTCCTCAAAAGTTGAAGTACAGAACCCCCAGGTTGTGATAGATTCTTATAATTACACAATCTATAAATTGCATGACCCCCAAAACGTTATAATTCAAAAGATGTTGAGGACCTACAAATTATGATAATCAGCATGGCACATGAATTTTGGTGTGGTGCACCCTATACCATGGCACGTTTCTCGCCACCTACTAGCGTCCCAAAATGACTTCCCTTTATTTCTCCCAAGTACCCCCTACAAACAATGTGTCTTGCCTTTCTCTGCAAGAAACCGTTTTCAGAGACAGTCAATTAAAAGGTAAAATGCATTTAGTATGAGTGGGAATAAAACAAAGTGGTGGCATAGCAACCTACTGGTTATTTTATAGCTACTTTTTAAGTAATTTTTTTATTGTACATGTTCTAGTGCAATTCAACCCTATCGGTTGTCATACTGTTCATTCCTTTTTAATGTTTTTATGAAATAAACCAATAAATATATAAAAAAAAATATAATATTTTAGTGTTGTTTTCCCCCGTTGTACAAGAGGAATTGCCGGTGTCGTTTTTCAGAATCTTACGTCACTATGACCCAATGTGGAATTGTGGAAATCTACACCGAGATTTGTCAATTACGCGTGCATACCCTAGACGCTTGCATCCGTGCTGCAGGCAATAGTCGCTGCTGAAACCCGACGACTCTTTTTAAACTGTCTTCAAAACTAAAAACGTTCACGGTATACACGGAGAGAACACAATAAAGAACAAAAGAGCCGTCTGACGAATTCATTGCCGATTGAAATGCAACTCTCGTATGTGACCGGGGTAAAGGGCTCGGAATTTTCGATCGATTTTTGTCTTCCTTCGATTTTTCCAGATGACATTTTGACGCCGGTTGATCGGGCTATTTTGCCGTAGATACTGGCTCTAAAATGGCTTGTGGCTGGTATAATTACATCAACGGAGCTGGTGTAAATTAGGTCGACATTGTACCTGGTTTGTACATGTGGAACTGAATGTAGGCTACTTATACCGTTGCTGTTACAAAATGTTACAGTGCAGTTAAAAACAAAATCATATTGAAGACGTTTCCATCGAATTGAAATATAAAACTCAGTTATCCATGTTTTTAATCAAGGACTTTATCCATTGTGAACAATGTTACAATAACAGAAATATTATATTAATAAAAAGCATATCACATGCAGTTGGTTAACGTTTAGATAATACACCACAAGGATCAAATAGCTGAGTGCATACAAATCAATTATGGGTGAACAAAGACAAGTTGGCTAGAGCGGGATATGAACCTGCGACTGCGACCCAGCGGATTAACGTGCCGGTGGTCTACAAGTATGATTTCACTCTTCCCTCTACACCCAGGTGTATAAATGGGAACCTGAGAGGGCTGAGACGGTATTGTATTGGATTAACCCCTTAGCTCTAATTTAAGCAGATTGGGGTTGTATGCTCCCTAGGTGGGTGTTGAGAAAGTTAGAGGAATGGTCTAACGTCCAACAAACAGGGATAATGCTGTAACAACCACTTGACCTAGCTACTAGAATATGAATCAGCGCTATATAAGAATTGAATGCTTACGAAAATATATGTGAGAAATATTTATTTTAAAAAAGAATAGAAGGTGACTGACACTTTGTAATATCTACAAAAAATCCAAAAGCTTATTTGAAACACCACTTCTTCGATTTATTTAGTTTGTCCGATTAATCTATGTTTTTCTTATCGATGAACCGGACCATTAAAATAATTTGCTTTATTGACATTAATCCAACAATGCATTGAGTTTGTCAGAATGAAACAGTGATGGAATAAAAAGCGATGGATATAAAGCGATGGAATTTCATACACCAACCCTCCTCTCGGTGGACAAGAAAACAAAATCAAACTCTACTCACAATAACAAACACCCAAGACTGACAATATACGCAAAGAGGGTGTGCCATTCGCCCCCAAGACAGGTGGATACAGCGATACATTGGTGTAAAGTATACAATAAGGAAATTAATTAAACAGCTTTATTACAGCATTATTTACTTACTACAACAATTTCTATAATATACACAAAAAAAACAACTAGCGGTTTATGTTTGGAACGTTACGTTCTCGATGACAGTTTATGCGTTTACTTAATTCTTTAATTAATTAGGCTCAAGATGACAAATCTGGCCGGCCACGTAGTTTGAATAAATGCAGGTTTCAATAGCATAATATTTACGTTGACCGGTCAATCTAGCTACGTTTTTTCTTGTCGTTAATGAACGAGATCATTATTTTAAACATGTGTTAACATGGACTGTTTATCAACAGTGCAGTGAATGTGTCATAGTGAAACAGCCGGGATATGAAGAGATGGAATTTCTTACACAACTTCCCAATCCTCCCCTCGGGGACTATTCAACAAAAAACACACCCCTGCTCGTCTAGACTTGCAAGTGTTGTGGACGATTCACGCAAAAAGGGTGTGTCAGCGTTTGTATCCAAAATAGCTGGAAACCGGGAGGAACTTATTGTAATTAGGACTTGATATTCTGATACCGTCTCTCAGCTGAACTCTGTGGCTGTCTGACTGCTTCGTAGCTGGTGTTGGTTATGCCCTTTGGCCGAGCGTAGTCACACTCAGGGCTGTCAGTCTCTACTTTATCTGGGTTGTTCCTGAGCTTGGTGTTGGGTCAACGTGCACACTGACTTGATGATTCACACTTTGCTCCTTGGGATCATCTGGCCGAGCGTAGTCATACTCTGGGCTGTCAGTCTCTACTTTACCTGGTTGGTAGTAGGTATGTTGAATGTCAGTTGTTCCTGAGCTTGGTGTTGGGTCAACGTGCACACTGACTTGATGATTCACACTTTGCTCCTTGGGATCCATTGGCCGAGCGTAGTCATACTCTGGGCTGTCAGTCTCTACTTCAACTGGTTGGTAGTAGGTATCTTGTGTGGTAGTTGTAGCCGTAGTAGGTTCCATGTAGACTCTGTTCTTGTCCTCCGTTGGTTGCAGCTCCATGTAGGGATCAGCTTTGGCTACATTGGTTTCCTTCTCCTTGGTGATCTTAAGATGTCGATGTTTGAGGAGGAGGAAGATGTTGATGATGAGAGAGACAATGAAGAGGATGAGACTGATGATGAAGGCAGCGAGCCACGGTGTACCGGCCACGTTAGATTCATTGGTCGTGGTGTAGGTCATGGTGCGATGAGAGTCTATTGAAGTGGGGTCTACTGATGACAGTTGTGGAGTTGTCATTGGACCAACAGTTATTGGCCCAATCGTACACGACCTTTCCATTCCTGTGAATGGTTTCGTGGTTGAGTCTGGTTTGATTTTACATTGATAAGAGCCACCGTAATTAGCTGCAGTAACACTCAGCTGTAATGAACTCATTTGTTCTTTACTATCGCTATTGTAATCCCATACATAGACGACACCACTCGCAATAATCTGCATCTGTACTATTGGGTTACCTATCTCAGTAGTGCAGCTCATGTTTACTGTCGTTCCTTCTTGTACAGTGAAAGGACCATCCGGGATGCAGACGGGGTACATGGCAGATGGGAAGTAGAGTACTGATAAAGAGATAGTTTGTGCTTCTACCACAATAGTGCTATTCAGTTCAACAGAGTCCCTCACTCGGCAATTGTAAAACACTCCTGTGTCCTCCTTGGTAGCATTGAAACTAAGTATCTCAGCATCATATAAAGATTCAGCTGAAAACAACCTTAATACACTAATCGTGTATCTCGGATCCACAGTCCTCCCATTCCAGGCTATTGATACCGTCTGAGCCTCCCCGATAACTAACCTCGTCCACTCAATGATATAACCTGCCATCAAGCCGGTAGCTTGACATCGTAGTTCCACTACTTCACCCTCTACAGGATCACCCACTTCTGTTATTTTCTTACCGATTGTTACACTCTGTGCATTGATTAATAAGAGTGTCGTATCCATATCCAGAGAACACATCAGCAACAGGTGAACTAACCAACAACCTCGACCCATGATTGATGAAAAGCTCCTTGCAATCAAAAGTAAAGACGAAGAGGAGTGTGTACACAGATGAATGGCAAGACATGAAAACCTGTAAATTTATGATATCGTTACCGTGTATACCTGTTTAGCCCAATATTTTAGGACTTCCTCAACTGATCGATGTTTACGTGTAGTAGGTTCAATAACAAGCTGTGATTTCAAAAGCTCCGTACATATTCAAGTTTAACCTCTGGCTATAAGTACATTGATTATATATTTACATTGAACTTCCTTGTTTGAAGGGCATATATTGACCAATGCAACTATTGTGACGTGGTATCAGGCTGCGTAAAGAAAATAAAGGGTTGGTAACTTGAGGAGGCATTCAACCCTAATCATCTTGTGAGTAATTAGAACAATACTAAAATTGATTTGGTTGTAACCAACAATTCACCTCTCCAGTTTTTTTTAAAAGCATAACAAGCTCTGAAATTTATTCGAAAGTAAACATAAAATGCAAAATGGATTGTTCTTTGCGGGGAGAGCATTTTGTTTTAAAGGAATATCCCTTCAAAGTTATAACAATATTTCGACTATTTTGTTGAAACCATTCAAATTAAACGACAGGTGTATCTCAATGTGCATTTAGTTTGCGGTAACACCATGTGTATTTTGGTGTTAGCCATAGTGCTGTTTTTTTTACAGCATACTGAATACACATTGATACCTCACCATGCAATGCCTCAAAACCCAGTAGGTATATTTCAGTTAATTTTCCCTATTGATTCAAACCAAATATTTAACTATAGATATATTGACCTTATAACTCCCGAAGCAGACTGTCAAGCAATGGTCATACTGATAAACGCATGTATCCAAAACTGAATCGCAACTTAAAGACTAGAATTTAGAAAACTATTGCCACTATTTATAAATAAGGTTTCGTCCCTTAGCAATATTTCTGGGTGTGTGAGGGTGTGTATTATTTTGTTGAAACCGAGGAGTTTGACAATAGGTGGGTGGGAGCCTGGGAGGTGGTTGCTTATGAGGTGGTAACGTCGTTAAGCTGCCGTGTCATTCAACATTGTTTTCCCCTCTCCCGACGGCGGGGGGGGGGGGGGGGGGGGGAGACGTGCGCCACCACTGCTCATCAAAACTTGAATCATTTCTTTTAAGTAAATGTTAATTTAGTTTTTATTTACAATATTTCAGACAAATTTCAAATTCGATTAAATGAAGAATAGAGAAAGTTAAATCCAGAGTTTATCTAAAATGTTTGAACAGCATATTAGAAACAATTCAAACTAAAATCCGGGTAAATGGAATGTTTATTCAGTTTGCGGTTATACAACATGCGCATATACCTACTTTGGTGTTACACATGGTGTTACCACAAACTGAATATACATTCACCATGCAATACCTCAAAACCCATATATATATATATATATATTATAATATCAGTTCATGCAATATTAAACTGTCCCTTTTGATTACGACAAAATAGTTTACTATATAAAAACAATAGGTCCTTCTAACTCCCGACTTAGATCGTCAGACTGATAAATGTCTTTATCCAAAGCTGAATCTCAACTGAAAGATTAGAAAAACATCGTCACTATGAATGAATACGGTTTCATCACTAAGCGAAATGTCTGGGTGAGTGAGGGTGTCTATCCATTCAAACCTAGACTTTAACAATAGGGATCCGGGTGGTGTCAAAACAATGGGAGGGAGTGTGTGCGTTTAGGGTTAGTTGGTTTGTTTGAATATTCACTCAGGGCAAAAACTTGGGTGTCAAAATTGACACCATGGGTGTTGTCACATACAGATACCAAGAGAGAATCAAATTTAACATAACTTGGGTGTAAACATAACACCCAAGTAATTATGTTTGCAGACATTCGTTTTTGTTTAACACGATGGTGTTAATTTTGATTATTTTGGGGGTATACTGTGACAACACCCATGGTGTCAATAAGGAAATTGATTAAACCGAAATAAAGCTGGTTAAAAAGAGACCAGACATCTTACACCCAGAAAACCAAAATAATATGAAAGAAACATGAAAACCAGACGGCCGTTAGCTACACGAAATAGCTACCTACAACAAACCAACCAGCTGTTCATGTGTGAAACTTATACGTTCTTAATTACAGTGTATGCGTTTACTTTAATTCTTTAATTTATTATGCTCAATTAAGACAAATCTGGCCGGCTACGTAGTTTGAATAAATACATATTTCAGTAGCATAATTCTTAGTTTGACCGGTCAATCTAGCTGTTTTTTCGGATCGGGGATTAATGAAATACCCAAAATCCAACAATGCATTTAGTGTGTCACAATACAGTTGGGATTTAAAGAGATTGCATTTTGGGGTTTGATCAAAAGAAAAATTGACTCGGTTCAAATACTGCTCGAGTCAAATTTTCTTTGTTCATACCCAATAATTAGTTAAAATTTACCCACTGCAGTCAGTTTCCATTGTAATGTATATTGAAATTGTATTTACACACAACTTGTCCGATCCTCGATCCCCTCGGTGACTATCCACAAAAAACCACAACCCTGCTCCTCTAGACTTGCAAGTGTTTTGACGACTCACGCAAAGAGGGTGTTTCAGTGTTTGTATCCAAAACAGGTGGATACCGGGAGGAACTTACTGTATTTAGGATTTGATATTCTGATATGGTTTCTCAGCTGAGGCCGCTTCGTAGCTGGTGGTGGTGCTTCCCTCTGGCTGAGTATAGTCAGTCTCTACTTCAACTGGTTTGAAGTAGGTATGTTGTGTGGAAGTTGTAGCTGACTGTTTATTCTGATATGGTCTCTCAGCTGAACTCTGTGGCTGTCTGACCGCTTCGTAGCTGGTGTTAGTGCTGCCCTCTGGCCGAGCGTAGTCAGTCTCTACTCCAACTGGTTCGTATAGTAGGTATGTTGTGTGTTAATTGTAGCTGCAGGTTTCGTGTAGACTCGGTTTCTTTGGTCGATTGGCTGCAGTTCCATGGGATCAGCTTCGGGTGAATTGGTTGCCACCTCATTGGTGATCTTACGATGCCGATGTTTGATAAGGAGGGAGACTATGATGAGAGAGACAATGAAGAGGATGAGAATGATGATGAAGGCTACGAGCCACAGTGATATCTCGGGTTTGGTGGGTCCTACTGGTGGCGTTTGGCGTTGTGGAGTTGTCATTTGATCAACATATATTGGCCCGATCGTACATGACCTGTTCAGTCCTGTCAATGGTGTCGTATCTGTGGTGTCTGGGTTGATTTTACATTCATAAGAGCCACCGTCATTAGCTGCAGTAACACTCAGCTGTAAAAATCTAATTATTTCTTTATCTCTATAGTAATCCCATACATAGACGACACCCCTCGCAATAATCTGCATCTGTACTATTGGGTTACCTATCTCAGTAGTGCAGCTCATGTTTACTGTCGTTCCTTCTTGTACAGTGAAAGGACCATCAGGGATGCAGATGGGGTACATGGTAGATGGGAAGTAAAGCACTGTTAAAGAGAGAGTTTGTATTGTTGATATCATAGTGCTATTCAGTTCAACAGAGTCCCTCAGTCGACAATCGTAAATCACTGCTGTGTCCTCCTTAGTAGCATTAAAACTGAGTGTCTCAATCTTATTTTGAGCCCCAGACGTTGTTTGTGTAAAAACCGTGTATCTGGAATCAACACTCATTCCGTTCCGGGCTATTGATACCGTCTGACTCTCGTCGATACCTTTCCTTGTCCACTCAATGATATAATTACCTGCCATCATCAACTCGGTAGCTTGACATCGTAGTTGCACTTCGTCACCCTCTACAGGATCACCCACTGCTGGCTGTACCTTACTGATTTTCACACTCCATGCATTGACTGCTAAGAGTGTCGCATCCAGAGAACACAATATCAGCAACAGGTGAATTAACCAACAACCTCGACCCATGATTGATAAAAAGTTATTTGCAATCAAAAGTAAAGACAAAAAAGAGTTTGTACAGCAAGATACTTATTAACACTCACTGTCGTCAGATGGAAGTTTACGTCTCGTATCTGTTTGTATCTTTGCGTGTCGCCGCAATAGCGTTTTCGTATTATCATTATTGCGATTGCAGCACAATGGGGTTACGCTTTGGAAAGCCTGTAATGTTAATTGTTATGATTGCAATACCTCCATAGATATGCAAATAGCCTCTGGCCTTAAATACATTCATCATAATTATACTTACATTGAACTTCCTTGTAGCTTGTTTGTGTGTTTGTTGGGGCGTCAGGGTGTTTGTGTTGTGTTTTTTTTGCCTGTAAAGATGATCAGGGAACTCGGCAAAGCTCCCACACTGGGGGGGGGGGAACATAAACTTTAAGCTGGCAACAGCCAATCTCTGCCATACAAACATTGGTTTACCGTCCATGGTTAGAAACCACATGTACACAAATCAATAAATTGTGATTCAGTAAACCATATTCATTTATTTCTAAAAACTCCCGGATTAGAGTTGACCTCCGGGACTCAGGGGGCCTGAACCATTTTCGGCTCAGGCTGGCCCGAAAACGGCTTTTAAAAACGGGATTTTAACTCGGATTCCGCGTCGTTGTGACCCATTTCTAGGCCATTCAGACACAAATACCGGGTCATGGTGGTGACCCAGTGGGTCAAGCCCCTGGAACCGTATCCGGGTCAAATCTGTCAGGGAAGTGTTTAGAGCGTAGGCGACAATACTAACAGTCATTGTGAAATCAGCGGTTAGCTTGGCCGGATTCGAACCCACAACCTTTTGATTGCAAGTCCTGATAAGATGAACGTCTGTTGGACAAAATTCTTAATTGTTGACAAGTATTACTTCAAAATGACGTCAAATAAATACGTTCATTTATTTCATCGCAAAATTTTATTTTCCCAACAATATAAAATACAATTTTATAGCTATAGCCTAAACTACATTAAGCTCAATACAAGTATTTGAAGAACAAAGAATCGCGCGCACAAAACTTAATTGGTATCATGTCTTGAACCAACTTGGTCCAAAATGTTTGAATTCGCGCACAGTCTATAAAGAGTTGATGTGCAAATCAACAGTTTTCTCCGTAAGAAAAAAACCCATAGAAACGCCAATATTCATGCAAACAAATTTACACGCATCAAAATGGTTTAAGCATTTATATATTAATGATCTTTGTGACAAGAATTGTTTTGAAGAAAGACACATCCCTTGGTCATTCAAATAATTTCGGAACTTTTTGTTGCAAACTGAAACTTGGAACAGTTTTTGCTTTTTAAATTCATTGCAAGTTCCCCCTCCATGCACCTTTAGCTAAACGCTCAACTAGAAAATAATTTCTTTTCAAAGTCCCTTTATGATCTGAGAGGGTGGGTGACTTGTAATTAAACACCGATGGCCAAAATATTGACTCTCCCATCTACAAGATTGGAGGAAAACTGTCCATTCATATGCAATTTAACTTTCACGGATATTGCGCCATCTTGTTTAAGTTGCAAACTTGTTTCGAACTTCACGCATGCGTCTCGATTCTCGAAGGTTGGTAGAAATTCAAAACGACGAATCGCAGACGGCATCGAGTATTCGAAGTAACAATTTGAATTGAATTAACAAAATGGAGGACATTACCCGTATAAGTGCTTATGAAGCTGTCAATCTTACCGGTTTGTGTACACGTTCAGGGCTCGATTTCAAAAAGCACTAAGATTCATATTAAAATGAGTTTTCAATATCACCATAGTGATTTGTATCGTGACACCACACTTTGCTTAGCAATTAAGATTGATAGACATTTAAGATCAATCTTAACTATTTATGAAGTCGAGCTGAAATGTCTTGGTTATAGTACGTTAAAAGTTGCAGAAAAGCTTTAAACATACAGATCCAATCAGTATAGATAGTGTTTTTTGTTGATATAATCTGGTTTTGTCTTTTAGCATTCAATGATGCAGTCCAATATCTGGTTGTTCATAGGAGTAATCGTCAACGTCTAGACTACTGGTTTCCGCATCTGGTTCATAATATACGTGATGTACTACAGATGTTTCGTCGTTTGTTGGCTCGTTATAGCCTCCTCTCCGGTCGTCAGTTGGTTGTAGATCCATGTAGGAATCGTTGGGTGCTTTAGGTTGTGTCTCGTTGGCATGCTTATGAATGCGTCTTAGCTTGACGACTTGAAACAGGAGTCCAACAGCAATGATGAGAAATGACACAAAGAAGATCGTAGCGAGGGTAAAGCCTATGATCCATGGGTCAATATTAACAGCTGTATGTTCGCTCGAGATACTGCTAGTAGAGGAGGGTTCAAAGACGTGTTCATTTGAGGAAGTGGCACTTGCGTAAGGTGTTGAATGAATGATGCCGTTACAGTAGTCGGCAGTACCTTTATTGGCCCTATCTTACATGAGCGTCTCATGTTGGGAAAATACAAGGACGAGATGGAGCACTCGAACTCGACACCGTTATCTGCAAACTCCAGCGTCAACCTGGATGACAATGCAATAGTATTATTGATGCTTGATGCTCCCCACGTTGTACTGGGTGTAATGGTAAGAGAGGCAATCTCCACATCGACTGCAGAGTTACCATGTTCAGAGGAGCACATGATATCTGTCTCTGCCCCTGCAACTACTGGGAGGATTGCAGACGTAAAACACACAGGGAAAGCTGCACTAGGAAAGTAGAACACGGAAAGCGATACCCTGGATGTGGTTACGGTGTCATAATTATCGGCTACTTGTGTTGGTTCACGAACAGCACACACGTAGTCATCGGTGTCATCTCTATGTGGGTTCACGATGGTAAATTGTTCTACAACTGTATTCGGTTCTTGATGTACCGTATGAAAAGTATATCTCGGGTTGGTTGTTATGGTACTGCTACCCCAACGTAGTGTTGTCCATGGATCTTCAGTTCTCCATTCCACAATTTGATCCGACTCGAGGTTTGTAGCGACACACCTCATATCAACCTGCCCGCCCTCCTTACGATCAGCCTCTGGTGTTAAGATCACTGCAGACACTGTTGGTTCAGCAGTGACAACACTCAGGAGTCCGCCTGCATCAAGTGAACACCAAACACACACCAGCAACACATACACAGAGATCCTGCCACCCATGTCTTCAAATTGAATTGTTTTACAGACGATCGGAACTAGTTCATCTATTACTAATGCAAACTTCATATACACATATAATTCGTTTCTCCTCGTTTTTTCAGTGAGAAAGAGTCACGTACCAGTAAAATGAAAAGAAAATGGGCCTTTGTGTGTGTGAGTTAGGTAGTGATCTGTTCAACGAAGGTAAACAACTATCGTTTCTGTTGGTTCGCCGTAAACCTGGATTTAGTCAAAAGCAGTCTGGTTGGTCTTTATTGAAAGTGATGAATAAGTGCAATGGTGTATGTACTAATGTATAAACTACCAGTACATGGGGAAAGTACAGTTTACAAAACTTTTGTCTCCACTTTCGCAAGAAGAAAAAAGGTAAACTTTGCCCTGACATTTTGTGACCCACTGGAAGTAAATATGTAAATGGGAAGAAATATTGCCAGCGATCAATGTATAAATGTACGTGTCATGGTTGTAACTTTCAACATCAAAGCTTTTAGTTTGGTATATTCTGATTGCACGCATTACTATTATTTGCATTGTGAATACTACTTTATTAAACGCCCTCTATGTTTGAATTTACAGACCTTAAACCCGTCCCGACTAGAAGTACAACCCTGTAACTATTTTTACTTTTTGTCGTGTCTTTTTACGGGTTATTACGAGTGGTACAAGTACAGCATTAATTGCAAGTTATCTGCAAATGGCGAAAATCCTTTTCTGAAAACTTGGTTGCTTTGAAGGACTCGGTTCGAGGATTTCCGATTCTGTAAACCTTTGCAGAATTTACTTTGTCATCAAAAGAAAGATCCTTTGTAATATTGTATCACCTGAAATAATAATAACAGTCTGAGGAAAATTATTGTTCAAATGTAAGTAAAGGTTTTTTCTTACTGGTTTATTATATACAGCCCATTAAAAAAATATTTCATTACATTTCGATGATTATAAGCAGAATAAGTCCAAGACTCTAAATCTTTAAAAGTGACCACAGTAGCTGAACGTAAGTTACGTCTACGACGCTTATACAAGTACGTACGTCATGGGCTCGTACGTCGTACGCAATGCCCAGTGCGCAATGCGTAAAAAAGAAAGCAAACACGAATGACGCATAATGATATACACAAAGTGTGTATTTTCATGTTGGTGATTGCGCACTATACGCATTACGCGCGACGTATACAAGGTACGTCAGTTATTTTGATAACGTGTGCTTTCGGTACGGAGCTTCAATCAGGCAGACGGATACGCTAGAGCTAGCCCAAGCCCTGGTTTCGAAAAACGCCTATGTCACACAGTTTCCAAATTAGCGGCTGCGGCTATGGCTAGATCACCATGTTAACTTGTGTTGAAGCACAGGCTGGCCTTAAATTAGCAACAGCCTCAGAAACAGCCACAGCAATAGCCGCCATTTTGGACAGAGCCATTAAACTCTTTCCAAACTGGATAGAACCAACTTAAATGTTTCATTATTATAATTTACGAGAAAATAGAATTAGCTGTTGCAAACTGCTCGCCAACCTAAAGGACCTGTGGTATAAATGCAAAAAAATAGCTAATGGCTGGACATTTCGACCTCTTAGCCTTCGAGAAAGACTCTGCTAGGGTCGAAACGCCAGGCCATTAAATTATAATTTACAGACAAGATGAAACGGTCAAATGAGCGCGCTGTACAAAACGATTATATGCAATTCAAATATACAACACAAGCATTGATACACTAAAAAGGTTAAAAGGTTAGAATTCAAAATGGCGACCAGATTCTCAGCCGGAGCTGGAATCAAATTTGTGATATCGAAACCACGCTACGACTCGAGTATAAACCAGAAAATGTAATTATATTACTGAAGTATGTAATGTTTGATAGTTCAGTATTCCGTATAAGTTCAGTGTCTTATTATGACATCCACAGTCCGGTTTCAAACCAGAGGTTAACTGCTCATTACAGTCCGAGTTACTTGTTACCTATTGTACATTGGCCTTCAATTAACACGATGTGATACTGTACTGTTTCACAACTGAGTACATCCCTCTATCTGAGGGTAGTCGTAGTCTTGGCTTTCAGTCTCTTCTTCAACGCGGTTATGATGACTGGTATCTAAAGGACGAGTTGGCATCGTGTAATCACTGCTACAGTTCACTGGTATCTGAAGCTCCGTGTATGGATCAGTTTGGGGCTCGGTAGGTTTAGGTTTCTGATCCGAATTCTGTCCTCTTATAAGAACGTTATAAGTAACCATCGCTGTAATAGCCAATAGAAATGCAGCGAGTAATACTAAGCAGACTGCCAAAGTCACAACCCATGGGCTAGAGGGAGAAACTGTTGGTTGACTGGGATCCAATCGGGGGTGGAAAACTGTGAGTGTTACATCAGAAGAGTCGACAATGTTATATCCTCCTTCCTGTGGGTTCTTTATGTTACACATATACACCCCTATGTCAATCATTTGTAAATCAGTAATGGCAAAGTTTTGAACTGTAACGTCGGGAGAAGTGTCGGTAGTAAACGTAAATCGTTGATTGGTTGATAATGTTGTGGTACCCCATCTCAAGACGTTATGTAAAGATCTCCACTCCACTATGTGATCCGACTCGAGGTTTGTAGCGACACAACTCATATCAACCTGCCCGCCCTCCTTACGATCAGCCTCTGGTGTTAAGATCACTGCAGACACTGTTGGTTGAGCAGTGACGACCATTAGGAGTCCTCCTGCATCAAGTGAACACCAAACACACACCAGCAACACATACATGGACATCCTACCATCCATTGGTTATAACTTCACTAGAAATACCGAAACAATGTTTACCTGATCAGTGAATCAAGTTTGAATTGGTGATATACGTGTAACACAAGTGTTCAGACATTGTAGTCATTTCCTTGTATATGCCTGTATATGCCGTTGGATGGTCACACGTCAATGAACTTCAACAATAACTACAAACCAATGATTTACAAAATCGACAGTCAACAAGATCCCATGATTTACACTGTAAAGCTTTTCTAAGTTATGTCAAGCGCATGAAACCAGTGGTCACACAGTGTGAGCACAACTATTGTAAAGAACTATTACACATTTTGGGAACAATGTCATGACAATGACATGCAAAATGTTTTTGTATTTTCGTACGCAAACAATGAGTTTTAATTTAAATTTTTTAGACCTATGCTATATAGGGAAGCTTGTTGAATGTCGATGGTTTATACAATTTAATAACCTTTATAAGTGATGCCATCGCTTGTTTCTCTCGATTCATTCTATTTATCGATCAGGTTCCGAAAACAATTTCTCAATGTTTCTTTATAGGACAATTGAGCCAATGCGCCTTGCAAAAACTTAAATCGTAGATATAACAATCATACGTTAACAAAACTTCACTCTTGAGATATTAGCTAAATTCAAACTTGTCCATTCCTTCCCATTTATCCCTTGTCTCCCGGTATTGTATTTCATAAACTGTTATATTATTCAGATTACGGTCTCTCAGCTGAACTCTGTGGCTGTCTGACCGCTTCGTAGCTGGTGTTGGTGCTGCCCTCTGGCCGAGCGTAGTCATACTCTGGGCTGTCAGTCTCTACTTCAACTGGTTGGTAGTAGGTATCTGGTGTGGTAGTTGTGGCCGTAGTAGGTTCCATGTAGACTCTGTTCTTGTCCTCCGTTGGTTGCAGCTCCATGTAGGGATCAGCTTTGGGGATTTGAGATGCCTCAGTCCTTGTAAGACTTTTTATAAGACGTCTCATTTTAAAGAATTGGAATGCACAAATAATTATGACATTGATGGTTACACTCAATAGAATTAGGGTAACAACAAAAGCTACAATCCATGGGTTACCATGAGGTAGCTCGTTGTTGGGTGCGGTTGGGGTTGTCTCTGGTTCGATTGATGTTATTTCATTAGTCGCATCTTCCGAAATCGTCACATTGATTGGTCCAATGATACACGAACGTTTCATATTATCTGCACTACGCCCTTGTAATACAGAACAGTTAAATGCAACACCATCATCAGAAACAGTTACAGTCAAATTCAATGATAATGTATCCGTACCATCGACACTAGATGATGTCCAGGGGTAGCTACTGGTTCCAGTCATTGGATGGGTTTCTGTTATAACTGCAGGGTTATCAGTCTCAGATAGACATCTCATCCGTAGCTGTGTACCAGTGTCTACTGAAATGGGTCCAGAAGGGGAGCATACCGGATACGATGGAGCTGACAGGATTATGCTGGATGTAGCTACATTGAGGTGTCCTCCTCCCATTACGGGGAACTTGACTTTACAAACATATTCATCATAGTCATCAATCTGCAGATCAGTAATCATTAAGTCTTGAACAACCATCCCTCTCTGTGGATATGATGTCTGGTATATAAACCGACTGTTGACCGTTATTGTAATGTCATTCCATCTCAGAGTAATATTGGGGTTAGTAGACCTCCACTCCACGATGTGACCCGACTCGAGGTTTGTAGCGGTACACCTCATATCAACCTGCCCGCCCTCCTTACGATCAGCCTCTGGTGTTAAGATCACTGCAGACACTGTTGGTTCAGCAGTGACAACCATCAGGAGTCCGCCTGCATCAAGTGAACACCAAACACACACCAGCAACACATACATGGACATCCTTCCATCCATTGGTTACTTTCTAATATCTAAATAGAAATATAGGAAGATGTTTCCTATAGTGATAAGGTACGGAATGGTGGCGTATATAGTTGTAACTTGACATGTAATTCTTGGTCATTTCCTTGTAAATTTGTGTATGCCGTTTTAGGATCACACATCAATGAACTTCAACAATAAATACAACCCGTTGGTTTACAAATGGAGCGACAACATTCCGTCTGTGCCAAGCTGTTATACTCATTTGCTGTACAATTCAATTGTCGAGCTCATGACATTGGTTACACTACAATCACGGGTTTTTAACTGAGGCAGTACATAATGGCATATCGAATACCCTGGCATCTGAACACTAGTTTTTGTGGTAATATTTTGGTAATTCGGCTCTATTGGCGAATTTTTCAACAAGAAAGAAACATGGTTAATGTACACCGATCGTCTTGGTGAATATTTCACCGCGAACAATATCACTGACGCAACACGCAAACGAGCCATACTTAAAGGGACACGTTGCCCTGGATCGGGCGAGTTGGTCTATAAAAAGCGTTTGCAACCGTTTGTTATAAAATGCATATGGTTAGAAAGATGTTTTAAAAGTAGAATACGATGATCCAAACAAATATGCCTCGAAATTGCGTGGTTTTCCTTTTACATCGTGAACTAACACGGTCGGCCATTTTGTGGAGTCAAATTTTTGACTCCACTAAATGGCCGACCGTGTTAGTTCGAAAAGTAAAAGGAAAAGCACGCAAATTCAAGGCATATTTTGTTTGGATCATCGTATTCTACTTTTAAAACATCTTTCTAACCATATGCATTTTAAAACAAACGGTTACAAACGCTTTTTATAGACCAACTCGCCCGATCCAAGGCAACGTGTCCCTTTAACTCCGTCGTTGGTTCACAAACATATGAGCTGATCAGTGATCTTCTTGCCCCAAAGAAACCCAACGAGGCTACATACAAAGAGCTAGTGGATAGATTAGAGAAGCATTTTAAGCCTACAAAGTCTAGCATCATCGCCCGTTTTCAGTTCAACAGCCGATACCGACGGTCTGGTGAAACGATTGCTGAATATCTAGCAGCACTGCGTGCACTCGCAAGCGACTGCAACTATGGACAAAATCTTGAAGAGATGCTGAGAGACCGGCTTGTTTGTGGTGTGCAGGATCCCTGCTTGCCCAACCAGAGGACAAACTCGACCTCAAACGCACAGTGGAACTTGCACAATCAATGCAGCTTGCAGGTGACCAGGCAATTGCAGAATCAAGTTCCAGCGTCAATGCTTTCAAAAAAGAAACAAGCTCAACGCTCAAAGCCAACAGTAAGTCCAATCAATGGCAACAATCTGCACGCAGTAGACCAACACAGCAACAACAGCCCAGAAAACCTTGTGGAAATTGCGGTACTTTTCACAAGAGGCGTGAATGTCCAGCCTATGGCAAAACTTGTCACAAGTGCAACAAAAAGAATCACTACGGTGATTACTGCCGAGGCAGCCGCCGCATCTATACCGTCAACCCCGACTCCTACTCGGAGGAGGACGACTCTATCGTGGATGAGCAAGAACTTTTCCACATTCGAGCCCTGGATCAAACCAACCTAAACTTGAAGCATGACATCCACGCTACACTTGTGGTGAATGGCACACATGTTCCCGTCCAACTTGACACTGGTGCACGTTATAATGTCCTATACCCATGAAGCTCTACAATGTCATCTCACCGCCTAAGTCTATTGACAGTTCTAAGCCAACTACGCTCATAGCTTATGGAGGGAACGAGCTCCACGCAGTTGGACTAGCTACAATGCCATGTTGCATCGATCGAATCATCACAGGCCAATCACATGATTGACTTTCACATTGTTGATGCCCCAGTGAAAGCTATACTCGGATTGACCGATTGCCTCCGCCTAGGCCTGTTGTCTGTCAATAACATGGTCTACCACGTTTCAACTGACACAACATCAACACAGATCTTCAAAGATTACAAAGACCTGTTCGACGACTAGCCTCTAACTTTTTAACGAAGTTGTCAACCTTCTTTAAAACAGACTGCCAGGAAATGACAGTAAAATCTCTGGATACTTTGTATATAGTGTAATCTTAAATCAAGGAGATTTACAGAGAATTATATACAATTACTATAGAACACTGATTAAAGCCTTGGTTAGACAATACTGATGTAGTTTGTTTTTTATCTATAACAGTTTGTCAATCACAAGTACACAATAAATAAAGAGGAAATTACTCTGGTTAAAGTGTATGTGGAGTAGTCTCCAGTCAAGGAGGAGTCGCTAAAACTCACAAAGAAATGGGTACATACAAAGGTACACTGATTAAAGTCTCTGTGTGAATATGTAGTCTTTCGTCAAGGAGGTCTATATCGACTACGCAGACACAAACACATCGCTGCATCCTTGCTCTAAATATTAACGCGTGGATAAGACATTATGCTTGCCAACAGTGAAACAATAAATGCTGTTGTATAGCATTGGGTGTAATATAATTCATTCAACCTCAGTGTTTAGCCAGGTCGGTTAAAATGTGTGTAAGTGAACGAGATGAAAAGGAATGACAACTTAATCAATAGATACAGTTATAGAGAGACATCAGGTGTATAAGGGACCAAATGGAACAATGAAATAGCTGGGAATGGGATGAGATGGAGTGAAGTTCAGGCTAGGGTAACAATAGGTTGAACTTAAACACTAATTAAATTATAAGTGACAGCTATCGGTGACAAAACTTTACGTGGTGAAAAAACAAATTAATGTGACACACCCTTATGAGCTGCAGTGCTCTATAGAAAGAATCGGTGGTGAAATTCGATGAGTAATTTCGTATGTCTTCAGGATTAAAAAAAATAAAAATTTGTGACTAGATAATATAGATTGTGAAGCAGTTGACGCAAACCGGATCCCTTCTTCAAACATCAAAATGCACCAAACCAAATTTAATGTAACAACTCAACGGTTCGATCAGTACCCTCTGATTGTCTTCAGGATAAAGAAACTAATCAGTGAACATAACCTTGCCTATGAAGAATCATCCACTGACATAACCCAGATCCAGTCTTTAAAATGCCACAAACGAAACCACAATCACACAGTACAACGCCTCAGTAAGTCAATGACTTTTTGACTATATCTCCCCCCTTTTAATTAAAAAAGTGTCATGAAATATTGCCAAGTAGGACAAAATGTTGATAGATGTAGGGAGTTCATCTATAAAGAGACAGTGAGAGATTTCTCTTGAGGCATCATCAACAAATAGGACAGAGTGATTACTACTAAGAAATTCTGCTTTTCTGTTCCTTGTGTCCCCAGTGATTCACGCTCTTCTACCCCTTGAGGAAGCCCAGGTAACCCGTGATGTTTTCCTTCTTGTCGGCTCCCATCCCCGTGAATAATTTATCAAACAAGATGGATGGGAAGAAGACCTTGGACTCTAAGCACGTATCTCGATATCATAACAAGTAGATAGACGTCTCTTTGTTTGTCCTGTCTTCAGTTGAGAGTTTCGTCTGTTATTTTGGCGGTATGAAATCTCCTCATGATAAAGGAATCATTTCGTGTTATTGAAGACCTTTGTTAAATCTTGAAAGATCTTGACGGTTTTCTTGTTAAGTGATGGATCTCAAAATTAAAGATAACAGTTCGCGATTGCTGGAAACTATTTTCGATTATCATATTCGGTGTATTCATGAAAACTAATCATACGTAATTATTCGTGATATGTCTTGAACCGTGTAGCAGGTACCGTACCGTTCAATGGTTTCACCTTCGAACATTTATCTCTGATTTAAAATATAATGAACATTGACACATTGACTCACGAATGCGTGGGCGATTTAACTATTCTGGACTTTATCAGTAAATAATTACTTAATCAAAATGTCATTCAAATTTAATTGAAGCTCTTTACTAATCAAGACAATTGTATTCAGATATATTATTTATCAAATAATAAACCACAAGGGAAACTGACTGGGTAAATTTTAAACGATTTTGGGTTGAACAAGGAAAAATTGACTAGACCGGGATTTGAACCAACGACCTCCGGATTGAAGTGCCGGCGCTCTACCAACTGAGCTATCTAGCCCTATGATGGCGGTCTCCCTATCCTGTCAATATCCTTGTTCGGTGGGTGCCTGTCAGAACCCATTCAACCATAAACTGCCGTGTAGCCAAGGATCACACCCAAGTATACGATACAATCTGGGAAGCGGCAGCCAGGGGATCACCATAAGGGGATGCGACCGAACAAGGATATTGACAGGATAGGGAGACCGCCATCATAGGGCTAGATAGCTCAGTTGGTAGAGCGCCAGCACGTCAATCCGGAGGTCGTTGGTTCAAATCCCGCTCTTGTCAATTTTTCCTTGTTCAACCCAAAATCAGATATATTATGAGTAAAATAAATAATAGTATGTAGGACACTCCAATAGACCGGTTGAAGAATCGTTCATGTACATTGCATGAAGTCACTTGAGCCTAACTAAGTGTCAGTTTTGACATAAGTGCTGTGCTCTGGCCTCCTTTTAAAGAATAACTCAACTCTAGTTCAGATACCATTATTAACATGCTTCCCTCAAACACCGCGGGTTTGAAAACATCTACACATGCGCACACGTTGTCACCAAGCCCAATTCTTTGAAACCATGGTATGGTGCGATCTTGGTTCAACAAGGACGCCTGCTGGATGAATAGACGAGACGAGATGACGTCATGTCAGGCGCAGAAAAGAGCGCAGAAAGGTTAATGTTTGTAGCTTGCGGAGATGCAGACTCGAACGTTTGATATCAAAATAGACTTGATTGCACATGTCTCCTGTCAGGTGCTATGAAAATGATTTCAGCACAATCGTCAGACAAGATGATTTGAAAGAAAACAGGGAATTATGTTTACGTCTTGGAAGAGGCTCTTGCTACAAAATGTCAAGCAGCACATCGGCTGAGAGGAGTCAGATGTGGCTTAGATTTAAGATTACAGCTTCTAAGATGGAAACAAGTGGCGCAAGATGACAGAGTGTTGGAGATGTGTTTAGATATCTTGCTTCGCTTGTGGAGCAAAATAGACTAAATCAAAGCTTGTTTACAAACGTCTTGGTTGAACTACATCCGTCTAGACAGCGTCTCTATAGTTTAAAATATTAAAACCGTACACTGAAAACGTGTGGTATAATCCCTTTTCTTTTTTAAAAATTAATTCTCCATGTTCCCTGGATGCAATTTCATTTCTTAAACAGTTGTTATTGCTTTTTTGTGTCGTTGTCATAAGTATTAGTCAAGAAATTAACCGAATAATAAGAAAACATTAACAAAATCATATTCATTATCCCCGATGCAAAATTAATATCTATTAAGAAAACATTTAATGGTTTGTTTACACTCAGTAAAAATCAACGACACAAATTTAACATGATCTTGTAGCAGATTTGAATTCACTCAATTCAACCAATTTGAGATAGAATTGAAAATACAAAGAAACCCAAACACACAAAGAAAACTGTCAAGAATGCGCGATTAATTAATTACAACTGTAATGCGAATACGGAGTTGATTACAAATATGCAAGGTGATTATAATAACTAAATATTCAGTATCACTGACTCGATCTCCGAGTCGTGATATCATATGGTTATTAATCTATATATCAAAGTTACAAGACGATTTCTCATACGTTTATGACCCCGCTATCCATTTTAAAAAAACAATCCTTGAATCTTTGATGTACCAGCAATAAATTGCAGCATTAATAAGTTATTGATATTGACAAACTGGATAATGGTATCGTTTCGGTCGATATGTTTTGTCCTTTGGTAATGCTGGGAAATATATTGTTCCATCAGTTACAGTAGAACAATACTTATCGAAAATGAGGCTTACTTTATGTTTGTAAAATTTGACACTTTGCATACGGTGCAGATAGAATCTGGGATCTAGTAAGGTTTGCGGGTATGGGTTAGGATTTGAAACTGTGCATGGTTGAGATACAATCTAGTAAGTTTGTTTTTTCAGTGTTAACACCATGCACTGCATGGTATAATATGGTAAGATCTACAGTAAGACCATTTACATGATGAGTAGGATTTTAAACTGTGCATGGTGGAGATACAATCCAGTAAGGTTTGCAATAACACTATGTACACGCATAACATTTGCATAATTGCAATCGGAGAGTTTTTGTACAACAATCAGGGAGTTAATAGATTTTCAAATTTGTTCATCAAGTCATGGACAGTTTGTTTATTTTTTAGGGAACTTTCTGCAGAATCAGGGAGAGTTGGCAGCTCTTTCCAATCAATGTTGATATTTTGTTCAGCCGATAGATATAAACCATACATTGGTGTGTGTGATAAGAATCTGCAGAAACAGCGCGTTTGAATACCATGAAGATATTGTAAAGGTCAAATGGAAAAGTAACATTCGAAGACTGACACGTCAACTGATATTTTCATCGATACAAAATCATTTTAAAATAAATTACTTTCATAGATGTCGGGTGTACTCTCTCTCTGAGTTGATCAACACTTAGTTGTTGATACGAACATCATTTTAAAATAAATTACGTCCATAGCTGTAATAGGCTATGCTATCTTTGGGTCAATCATAGCTAAAATGTGTTCAAAACACATCCTTTTTCTACGGAGCTCCACGAGGGCCATGCCACTTATCTAGATAACGACATAATTTATCTTGCCAAGTCAACTTTTTAGAACGAAAAAGTCGACTTATCCTGATAATTTATCTCACCAAGACGACTTCCTAAAACTAAAAGGTTGACTTATCCTGATAATTTATCTCACCAAGACGACTTCCTAAAACTAAGAAGTCGACTTATCCTGATAATTTATCTCACCAAGACGACTTCCTAAAACTAAGAAGTCGACTTATCCTGATAATTTATCTCACCAAGACGACTTCCTAAAACTAAGAAGTCGACTTATCCTGATAATTTATCTCACCAAGACGACTTCCTAAAACTAAGAAGTCGACTTATCCTGATAATTTATCTCACCAAGACGACTTCCTAAAACTAAGAAGTCGACTTATCCTGATAATTTATCTCACCAAGACGATTTCTTAAAACTGTGAAGTCGACTTATCCTGATAATTTATGTTGCCAAGACGACTTCCTGAAACTAAGAAGTCGACTTATCATGTTAGTTTATCTCACCAAGACGACTTCCTAAAATTAAAATGTTGACTTAACATGATAGTTTATCTTGCCAAGTCAACCTTTTAAAACGAAAAAGCCGACTTATCCTGATAATAATTATGTTGCCAAGACGACCTTGAAACTAAGAAGTCGACTTATCCTGATAATTTATCTCGCCAAGAGAGGAAGTCGTCTTGGTTAGATAAATTATCAGGATAAGTCGACCTCTGAGTTTCAGGAAGTCGCCTTCGTGAGATCATTTATCAGGATAAGTCGACTTCTTATAGTTTTAGGAAGTCGTCTTGGTGAGATAAACTTTCATGATAAGTCGACTTCTTAGTTTCAGGAAGTCGTCTTGGCAACATAAATTATCAGGATAAGTCGACTTCACAGTTTTAAGAAATCGTCTTGGTGAGATAAATTATCAGGATAAGTCGACTTCTTAGTTTTAGGAAGTCGTCTTGGTGAGATAAATTATCAGGATAAGTCGACTTCTTAGTTTTAGGAAGTCGCCTTCGTGAGATCATTTATCAGGATAAGTCGACTTCTTATAGTTTTAGGAAGTCGTCTTGGTGAGATAAACTTTCATGATAAGTCGACTTCTTAGTTTCAGGAAGTCGTCTTGGCAACATAAATTATCAGGATAAGTCGACTTCACAGTTTTAAGAAATCGTCTTGGTGAGATAAATTATCAGGATAAGTCGACTTCTTAGTTTTAGGAAGTCGTCTTGGTGAGATAAATTATCAGGATAAGTCGACTTCTTAGTTTTAGGAAGTCGTCTTGGTGAGATAAATTATCAGGATAAGTCGACTTCTTAGTTTTAGGAAGTCGTCTTGGTGAGATAAATTATCAGGATAAGTCGACTTCTTAGTTTTAGGAAGTCGTCTTGGTGAGATAAATTATCAGGATAAGTCAACCTTTTAGTTTTAGGAAGTCGTCTTGGTGAGATAAATTATCAGGATAAGTCGACTTTTTCGTTCTAAAAAGTTGACTTGGCAAGATAAATTATGTCGTTATCTAGATAAGTGGCATGGCCCTCGTGGAGCTCCGTATTTTTCGTTTCCTTAAAACGTAGATTGATGATGACATGGATAGACCGCCTACACATTGTGGTCAGGTCGATCGGGTACTTGGTAAACATGTTGATTGTCTCTGAAGGGAAGACTTGGCGGCAGCCGCCAAGCAAAGAGACGGGCTATTTCGCTATTTCATGATTTGTGAGAATTTATCATAAATATGAAAACACTCCCAATCAGGGCCCTATTTATTAGAAACAGCTAACCTAAACAACATTGTGCTTACTACACTTAGGTTACCAGCCAAAATACAATGTTACATGTACCACATGTGACTGGTATCCTGCTTATTTTTGCTTAGCAGAGAATCGTTAAGCAATATTTTTCTGCTCAAGCAGCTCTATAAGAACAGTGTCACATATCATTCTACACTGATCAGTAACACAATGCAAAACACAATGCAATGTATGCTCATTTGATATAAGTTTGTTGTGTAGATATTTGTCGTATTCTGAAATTGAGGGTCGCATAAGTGCACCTTGCTCGCTTGCTGCCGGATCATTTGAATAAAAAGAATGTTTGATTTGAAGTAGTGGTGCTGAAGCTGAAGAGACTACACGATTCTTGGAGAGGTTCAATGACCGCCGTGTGAAGATTGCTTCAACAACATCATTCAGCTCTTTGTACAGTTTGCTCTTTTGGTGGTACTCACTAAGGACATGGGCAGTGGACTGATTCACCCATACGTTAAAACGCCGTAAATAAGACAATTTCAATCTGCATTCATATTTTGATTTTTAAGTTGGGTACATTTGTCGGTTTGAATGATTAATTTCCCGATCCTTTAAGTTTTGACTGGTATGAGGAGGGGGATTTGAAGTATAAAATTTAAGTTTTTTTATTTTTATTTTTTAATCGAAAACGATTGAGATGAGTTGCTTCTCCTGTGATCATCAACTCTTGGGATTAAGGAGCGTCACTGTGTGGCAAGAGCAGTGTTCATTCTTAGAGCTGCTTAAGAAGCAAATTAGTACTTAACAATTTTCTGCAATTCCATGCAGGATATCAGTCACAGATGATGCATGTTGAATGGTATTTTGGCTGGTAACCTTATTCTGGTAAGCATAAAGTTGTCGTGCTTAAGCAGCTCTATGAATGTGGTCTTTAGTTCTTCACAAGGAGACAACGAGACGCAAATGCGTCCATGCCCCCCCCCCCCCCCCCCCCGGTATTGCCTTGGTGCCCTTTCACATGATCCAGTACAAATCGTTTACCCTCGTGCGAAAGGCAAACAGCAGGTATACGAAACAACAGGTATGTAAAGGCAGGGGCGTCGATCGCTACTGAAAAGTAGGGGGGACGGGCGAGCAAGTCTTGAAAAAATACATCGTACATTGCACTCCACACCATTACTTGTACATTTAATTTCTGTGTTACACTAATGTTCCCTATTTTTTGTTTGACCAGGAGGCGAGTTACAGGGGGTGATATTTAACAATAAAATCATCCGAAATGGGGTTTGGACCTGGGTTTCCCTTATGTAAAACCGAGATTCTACCAAATACAAACATCATATTCACAATCCTTTTAATTGTAACAACATAGCGACAATTTATTCAGTAAAATTGAGAGAGTTTTTGATGTTTTTGTTTCTTCTTTCGTTTTTCTTTTATTTTAATTTATACCTTGTTTTTAGAATAAAAAATAATAACACTGAACAAACTGCTCCTATTTATTTTAATGGATTTTACTACATTATTTTTGTGCGTTGTGCGATTGTAACAAAATGTAACACATTTGCATTTGCACGCACACACAGACTTCCTTTGTGGAGGGATCGTGTACCGTACATTGTGTAGCACACACAAACGACGCATAACTTGAATGCTAACAAGATATGTAAGCGGGATTTTGGCGTGCATGTCTTGGACGAAACTTGTCGTCTATTGTCTGTATTATAGAAACGGAAATAGGCCCAAAATACCATTCTGCGCGTAGTCCATCAGAAAAAATGATGAAAATGAAAAAAACATTTCGCAAATCCCTGACCCTGAAAGCTACTGAAATACTGGTTCATGCACTCATCTCTTCACGTTTGGATTTCTGTAACGCTCTCCTTATCAACCTTCCTGACAACCAAATAAACCGCCTTCAACGACTGCAAAACTCAGCTGCCAGACTGGTTACACTTACTAGACGCATGTCACACATCTCTCCAATCTTACAATCTCTTCATTGGCTCCCGGTTCATGAACGCATTCATTTCAAGGTTCTACTCCTCATCTATCATTCAATACATGGCACATCTCCAAGATACATCCAGGATTCAATACAGCTAAGTGTTTCTACAAGACAGCTTCGCTCTACAAACACCATGCTCCTCAACATTCCTCGTTCTAAACATACCTGGGGAGACCGTTCTTTTTCACATGCTGGACCATCTCTTTGGAATGCTCTCCCACTGAACCTCAGACTAGTAGACACTCTCTCCAGCTTCAAAACTAACTTGAAAACTCACTTGTTTAGTCTGAGCTCTAAGTACCGTCATTAGCAGAGTTCTTTTTCATTGCGCCAGGAGTGTCTTTCTGACAGATATGGCGCACTACAAATGTCCATTATTATTATTATTATTATTATTTCACCATTTGTTCGCTATTCTGTTATTTGAACAAAAATTGTAATGAAATATAAAATCAAGAAAATGGTGTATATTTTTATATTTTTGTGCATATTTCTAATGAACAGTCAATCAAAAAGTGGGGGGGGGGGGGGACATCTGATATGCTGTCCCACCCCCCCCCCCCCCCCCCAGCCTAAAAAGTGGGGGGTACATGTCCCCCCCCCGTCCCCCACCCATCGACGCCCTTGTGTAAAGCTAGCAAACTGGGAAGGGGTAAACCTCATGCCGGACATGGTGTAATTTCTTTGGTAAGTAACATCGCTTGCGACCGTCATTGTTCAGCAATCATACTCTCTAATGATAACAATAACATCAATTACACAAACCCATCAAAGTGACATTAATACATGAGTCATGAGAAAGTGGTTATTACGTAATACACTAATGGACGAAATGGGTTCTTACCTGTAGTAGAGTGTACCTGCTGCAAATCGATGAGTTACGGTGCGGTGTTACGGCCCCACGTTGTCGAGCTCCGATGATTAGACTAGAAGCTGTCCGATCACTATACGATGCTATCTACGGTAGAAAGCACAAGTCATTACTGCATTACTGTATTACTGTCAATGAACGCTAGTCTGTTCAGCCATTTACTCAGTTGTTTTAATGATACTTCATGCTATTAGGATTGACTTTTCTTCTGAGTTTAAGTGTAGGACTCTATCGGGAAAACTTGTGCAGTTAAAACACAAACCTGGGTTCAATATCACAGAGCTGCTTAAGCACAGAAAGTAGCTACGCACAACAAAATTACGCTTCCAACTATGGTTACCCGCCAAAATACTATCAATGTCCACTCTGTGCTGGTATCCTGCCCGTTTTTGTTTTTGCTTAGCAGGAAATTTTCTGTTTGAGCAACTCTTATATTGAGCCCAGGACTCAATGCATTTTCATAGAGCTGCTTAAGCAAACAAGTTTGCAAAACTAAGCAGGATACCAGTCAGGCTGTACATTGTGAGGTATTTTGGCTGGTAACCTTAATCTGATAAGCAAACTTGTTTTATGCTGATCTACATTTTGTGCTTAAGCAGCTCTATGAAAGTGGCCCAGGTTATACCTTCTTGTTGAAAGCAAAAGAACTACATTTTATTCAACACTAGGCCTAAAGTACGTTTTGTTTGTTTGGGGTTTTTCGAGTTAAAAAAGTATAGTAAAAATTATAGAACATTACATTATCTGCTACCTTTTCTTTTAATTTCTGAATTGTACAATTTTCAGGATACGTTCCTAATTTTCAGTAAAAATCTCAAACATAAAAGTATACTTCATATTCCATTTCACATCTTCCTACGGATTTATGAAAACTAGTAGGCGTCGATTTTTGCATCACTCTTTTTTGCTCAGCAGCAGAAAATTGGTAAGCAGTATTTTCTGCTTAAGCAGCTCTATGGAATTGGGCACTGGGCCCATTGCGGTCTTCCGTAAGCGCATATTTATGTGGTTAGCAGCGCCGTGATTTTAGGCCCAGAACGTCTCAGACAGGATGAGAAAACAGTTTAGGCTTTGAATCAAATTACCTTTTTATTTTCTGACAATAATTTACTGCGGTGGAAAGCTGTGATATATTAAAACCGTATGTAAGTAGCCACGCACTGGCACGGACAGCATACTTCATTATTTTGTGATGCAGTGAAGCATGCAGGCATGCAAGACATTATGCTGATGGTCGTATTCCCTATATGTGTCATATGTAACCACATCATTGAGAATCAGTGTAGTATTGGCACCAGGCTGTTATAAACCACATAGACTCGATTTGACATTTGGTGCTCGATATGGGGTAGGCCTCCTATTGTGTCTTTATTGTGTGCTTGGAATCTCATCAATTCTTCAGAGAATTTTATAGGGGCTACTTTAAAAATTAAAAGAAATGAAATAAAATGGAATTGAAGTTTAATTATAATTCTACCGAGACGTACCTAGCACTGAAGGACTTACGCCCCCACCCCTTTTTCTACCCGACTACATTGAGGTTATGACGGGTACCATCCCATTGGTTGACTGCAAACGCCTCTTATGCACAAAAATACACTGAGGTGTACCCATTAGGGTGTCGTTATAATAGACGTGCTCCTCGTTTTAACAATGAGTTCTCTCAAGTGTGACAATAGAATACCGGTGGCAGGTGCAATCTCACGTAAGGCCGAGGTGCTAGGTATTGTCGAGGTAGAATTCTGTACAAGAGATAAATAGTGGTAACCGTATGAAAACATTGGGGGCACCCTCCGCCCCGTACCGGGCGTGACCTACTATTTGATCATAGTATACATGCAATACGCCGGGGTAATTCTGTACCCCATGAGTGAATATTATATACAGATATTGGGCCTACTGTGCTAAGCTATGTACTCATTTCAGTAGATCTTGCTTTTGTTTATAGGCAAGGCTGTTGCCGCGGTGTTTTCCCCATTGACACACTAGTAATTCGTCCGTTATGGTTGGTCGATGCGGATAGATTGATTGTCGTAAAATATAATCAGATGTGGGGAATTGGCAAAAAATATGTCATAAGATACTTACTCTGAAGATCAACACATCTAAAATATATAAATATATATTGAACAAATCAGACCGTCCACTCGCTCTAAATTGCCTATAATTTCCGAATATAGTCACAAATATTAGTTTCTAAATATAGTAAACACAGCGAACGGCAATCAGATTGAAACACTTACCGTGCAGGCAGCTTCGACAGGTGTGTATGCACTATACCTCTGGCTGTATTTTTACACAGCATACGGTCAAGTTGTAATTGATACCTTCCATCGACGCTAAGGTAATATTTTAATATTATGAAGTCATTTCACTAGACTGGATGCAGTGCTCATACACACTGGGTAGTTCATTGAGATAACTGCGTATAGCTTATGTGTCTGCGTTGATATAATAAGAGTGTCGAAAATAAGGCACATCATCATGCTGTTGTAGGTTGTAATTAATGTTAAACCGTCGCACCAGGATGAAACAGTCAATTACAAACATTAGGAACTCGGCTCCTTGCTATATTATTTTATATAAGCCTAATGTTACCTCTACGAGACATGCAGTGTGAAAGTGGCCTGTTGTGTGCTTGCTGACCCAGTGTCTTTAATTGGACTACAATGTAAATGTCACGTTGCTAAAAATGTCGGTGGAATTAGACAGTGTGGTGCCGTGGTGTTGGTTATTAGCTGACAAATCAAACATAATGCAGGCGTTGTGTCTGTGATCAGTGGTCAAGTCAGCGTCACACACCATGGTATTTGTTGAGTGCATCGCAGGTGTTTGTAAATCGACAAGAAATCAAATACATTTATGGATTTTTCAAAAAAAAAATTGTGCTCCCCTATTTTTCATCAAATCTAAACACTGCCTAATGCCAAAAAACAAGCGCAGTGGTCAACATAACAACCGCAAGGTAGTCTGAGTAAATGGGGCAGAGGTTAGCCCCCCCCCCCCCCCCCCCCCGCCATTTCCCTTCATACAAAAGTACTACCTTACAATCCTCTAAAGAATTTCTGAGATTCTAAGTCCACAATGAAGACACAATAGGGGGGGGGGGGGTACACAATGCCACATATCGAGCGCCAATGTTCAAAGCAGGAGCCTGGAGCAGACACCGCGGTTTCGAAAAGGGCCTATAATACTTAATAACAGCATTGTTAATAATATTCCTTTATACTAGATGATAAACAAGATTGATATGGATGGCGATAAGGAACTCTTTTATCAAGTGACAATCCAACGAGAGGGTAAGTGACAGTTGAATGGTTCAAGTACCTTGCCATCAATCATCTACATTGTTATAATGTTTGACGCTGGATGGAATGGACAGGTTAATGTTAAACCATAGAGAAAGGACTGTCCTTTCTCTATGGTTTAATAAACCTATACGAGGAATTAATTGAAAGAAAGAAAGGGTGGGAGGAGCTTAAAAGGGAGGCGTTGCATTGATGGATGGTTCATTACTCGATGTAAAGAACTCCAAAATATAATTTTTTAAATGCGATAATGAATGTGGCTCATGTCATTAACGACATGTCAACAGACACTTCCACTCCGATCGACTTCCGAAAGTTGTTTTGGCTGTGTAAGCGATGGGGGAAACAAACCACACAATGCGGAAAAATGTGCCCTTTAATTCAGGCCGGTTCTTGGAATTTAATTTACTCTAAAAGGTTTTTGTCTAACAGGCAGATCCCGGGTCGAATCATTAGGCAGAGACTAGGCAATCTTCATATCTCAGTCAAGGGACTGATGTACATGTAATAATTGCAGTAGACATTGTAGGAAGTCAGATCCGTTCCGTACGACACTTTGGATTTGTAGCGTGATATCCCTTGACGATTGACCGGGGAAATGCTCGCCCATACTTTAACGATTATAACCTTTAGGGGAATACTCCGATGTTTACCAACAGGACCATTATTCAGTTATAATACAATGCTTTGAATCATCCTGTAAGATGTTAATTAGCTTTCAACATGTACTACCTCGAGAATTCACCCGAGCTGAGTGACTCTCGTACAAACAACGATGTTTGTCAGGTTCTATGATTGGACTTGTCATTTTACCATTATACAATTTTTTTTCCGGGGGGAGGGTAATTTTCTCTCCTCCCCGCCCTGTTGGACGTGTTGAAATTATTTTGTGGTTTATTAGTATAATGCTTATTGAATTACAGACAGGCTAAAATACATCGTGATGGTTTCGTTAGTGAAAATCTTCTCTCTCTTTGTCCACCATTTGCATTTATACGGGTGAGGAGGGGTTGGAAGGGGGCAAGGGATGTTCGGATGGGGGGGGGGGGGGGGGGGGGAGATCCATCTCCCCGAATCCGAATGCCATCCAACATCACGAGTATCAGGCTAGTATAAAGGGCGCCCTCTTCGTTTTCATTTTCAACTTCGAATCCGCATGACATCGGGATCGATCATGAGGGTAGCGACGGTCAGTATGAAGGGCGCCCTCTTCATTTTTTATCAAGAAGCGTTTCGTTTACCTTGCAGCTAGTTCGATCGATAAATAGATTGGTTGATGATAGTATGTCCAATTTGTGACGTAGTTAAAAACAACAGATGGGTTGATTAGTTGGCAACAGGTTGAAAATGATAACTAAATCAACAAATTCAACAAAATAATCCAGAATTAATCTATACATGCTATAGGTAATGAATGGGGTGGGGGTGTATGGATAAGTTTAACAACTATGAACTTGTCAGTTAAAGGAGTTATGGACCAAACAATGGGAATCGATGGTTAAAGCAACTAATAATCAATAATGATCATTTGATTGAATTGAACCATAACACTCTTATTAATCCTTCACACAAAACCAGAAAATGAAATTAGTAACCAACTAAAAAAGTCACTTCAAGAAAATCAAGTTGTAAACATTCCAGCTTTGAACTGTTTATTAATTTTTTCGAAGTCACTTCCAGCCAGGTAGGCACTCTTAAAACTATCATGATAACACAACTTAATTAACAATGGGAGACTTTGGAACACAGGGTGGCACACATACCAAGTAAACTTTATGCGTTTGCGTATAGTTCTGCGCATTATGCACTTTTCTGAGAACAAAGGATTTAGTGGTAAAATCTGCTGCCACCTAGCGTCCCTGAAAGTCTCAAATTATAACTCAACCCAATATGTAGTCTTGGTTCAAAGACGCATCAATTCTGTAGTCATGAATACATGTAGTCATAAAAACCTTGTTGCTGTTAGAGGGCGCTTTCACTCCTGTAAACACAATCGCCCCAAGAACCACTATCACCACAGACAGGTCTGTGGCTATCACAGATAGCGGTTAAAGGAGTTATAGCGCCCTCTGAGGTCAGCCGTTTGTGAGGTAATTGCGGTTAGGTTTTCATGTATTCATGACAAAACAACTGAAGCAGACTATCCAAGATGTTGTCAACAGGATTGTTAAAGCAGCAATCTTAGCCAAAATTGTAAAAAAAATAAAAAATGCCGAGGATCAGTTTGTAAATCTACTGTACCCTCTTACCATTAAGGTTTAGGATGAGGAATCAAATGAAACAACCCAAACAGGGTACAAACACCTCATTGGGGTGCAATTAATACTCCCAATGCGGGTATACTATTGGTACACACGTACCCAGAGTGGGGTTGTCTACATTGATTGAAACCCTCGTCGAAAGAAGGCATAAAACATCTGTGTTAATTAAATCAGAATAAAAATAATAATAAAAACATCCAGTGAAAGTGCAAATATACTTTTAAAATATAATATTTCATTATTAGGTCAGGATAATAACACATCTTGATAAATATTTAATACTGGAAATATAAAAATAATTCAACATTAACAGATAAAGTCATAACAAATTGCAAAAAGTGAACAATAAAAATGGACGATTATCTATTAAGTACTCAACATGAAGAAGATGAACAATAGACAGTTCAAGTCTCATGCACAGTCCTGGGGCCCAGGACTGGAAATTCACCTTTGAGAGGGTAAGGGCATTTTCATTTTGCAAAGGGCACTTTCATTTGACAATCATGGAAAACTTCTGAAGGGGCACCACAGCTACTTTGTTCCCAGTTATGATCTTGCTGCTTAATACCCCCCAGAATGCCTCGCTTGATCAAAACCCCTGGAAGTGTGAGTTTGATTTAAATATCAGTCCTGTGGTTGATTCACTCTTCGCCCATGCTCAAGATGGTCACAGCCCCACCCCCAAAAGAACATCAAGTCATACAGCAACTGGTCCCAACTGTTTTGATTTTGTGACCTATTGAACTGTATGCAGTTTAGGGTGACCAAAAAACATGATTCATTTGAAGTGGATTGCATCGAAATACGTACATTTGAACATGTGGGTATTAAGCGCCCTACAAGCGCTCAAAGACAAGCAGTCAATTATGGCAGCAAATCAGCCTTGTTTTTCAGTGCTTCCTTTCCAGGGGTTAGTGACGAGAGGAATCGATATGCCCATGGTAGAGAGGCTGGCACCAAGGCCAAGATCAAGGCAACAGAGGCCATATCATCTGTGGCCTCCATGTTATTCCAAGCCAGGGGGACTGCCAAGTGCCCATGTTTGTTTCTTTCACTCGTCAAAAGCAATGTTTGTGGAAATGTTCAAACACACACAACACTTGCACAGTCTATGTATGTATGAAGTTTTGAATGTTTACCTCAAACATTTGTCAAACCATTCATTCAGTGCATCAAGTAATGACCTTTGAACCCTTTCAGCACAGACAGTGACTGCTTAAATAATGAGTCCAGTAGCATTTATATCAAACATGAATCAAAGGTAAACTAGTTGATGCACCCAATATTTCAGTGAAGGTGAAAGAGACCCTCAACTTTAAAAGAAATGTGTGAAAAATCGTGCAAAAAACAGCATTAAAATGCCAAATAATAAACTTGTCTTTAGAATTACTATCATTCCTAGAGTAGCATCCCATTTTATTGCACTAATTTCAAACCATATTAGGTTCAATATGTATATTCTACTTTGAAGCCAATTCAGATAATCACTTCAGGATTACTGGAGGCTCAAAACTTTACCATAAGATTTCTAAAAGAACAAACAGTAGCACGTGCAAACATATTTCAATGACGACATTTTAGTACAGTGCTCTGCTTTTCGCTATGGAGTTCCACTCATGTTTATCGCAGCGTATTTTAGTTATTATTTATATTTTGATTGCACTATTGTTATATTTTCCCCATGGTGTGCCATTTTGGGAGTCACAATGCATGTACAGATATGGTGTGGGTCTCACCATGAGTGTGTCGTCTAAAATATCGCCATGCACAGTAGCACTAGGGAATCTGGCTCCCTAAAGTAACCATTATTTAACCTGTGATGACATCAGGTGAATTAACTTAAAGGGGCTGTGGCATCATGATCAAAACAGGCCAGTGACTGTACATGGAATTATGAACTCTCATCCAGTTACTGCACAAGCATGCTTGCTCTCTATAGATATAACACAGAGGGAGGATGCGTGTGTGCAGTACATGTAACAGGGTGAGAGTTCATAATTCCATGTATAGTCACAGGCCTGCTTTGATTATGTTGATACAGCCTCTTTAATACGATAGTTCAAACCTGTGGCGAGATTTCAGACCCATTTTATTCTCCGTTGTTAAAGTAGGAAATTAAGATTTTGCAAGCATAATAATACTTTAATTTCTATCAATATTCTTTATAAATAATATTACTTGAGTCTCATGTAGCACGGCCGGGTATCCACCAATATTAAGGTGCTCCAGGTGCTTGACCAAAGAGAAACACTCTTTAAGGCAGGTTTTTAAGTTTTATGAATTAAAAGACTCTATTGGGACAAACTGGAAAACAGAGGGTCTGTAGGCAGGAAACAAAAATTGGGGAATTTGTTTACATGTGCACACAGGCAGGATATGGATATGAAGAGAGCTTTGAAATTGTTATGGTATCAGATTTGAATGTTTGGTTAAGTCTTTAAATCTAATGATACAGCAGTGAAACATGCAGTTAGTCAGGAAACTTTAAACATTATGGATAAGATGTTATGTGTTTGCAGGTTTTTGAACAGTCGGTTGCCATACGGGAAACAATAATAATTGAATAGGCCTTGTGTGTGAATTATTTTACTAACGGTGTAAAGTTGGTTAGATTGAGACAGGTGTCCCACAAAGCATTACTGTAAGGCTGACTATAATTCTCATGTATTGAGCCATGGATCATACAGGGACCATGAAGCTACTTTATATCTATCTACTACTTCACTAATAACACTATACGTACTATTGTTATAAATAGTTATATTTTGTTTGGATTTCTCGTCAGTGGTTAATACCCCAAATTAATCAGTGTAGGAATATTTTGTTCTGTTATTTGTATATTTTTTCTGCCCGTTCAATTATTTTTGATATCAAATAATAAACCACAAGGGAAACTGACTGGGTAAATTTTTAAATGATTTTGAATTGAACAAAGAAAAATTGACTAGAGCGGGATTTGAACCAACGACCTCCGGTTTAACGTGCCGGCGCTCTACCAACTGAGCTATCTAGCCCTATGTTGGCGGTCTCCCTATTTTGTCAATATCTTTGTTCGGGGGTGCCAGTCAGAAGCCAGTTTACGGTCGAATGGCTTCTACTAGCCCCTGGTGTTATAGAGCTTTTGGGCAGTGCTAGAGAAGTAGATCAAAGATCATGACTGCTTTATATCTGAAGAAAATAAAAGCTACTTTTTTTTACCAGACATAAAAAAGACTGAAATTGTTCATACCAGTGTCTAATGAGCCAGGCTTTCCCTTGGACATTGTTGGACAATTGTACATTTGACAATGCGTTGTATTTACAATGTAATGACACAGTTTAATCTATATCGATACCCACTATAAATATTTGATATTCATACTACGCTGTATGGACTAAAGACACTTTCTGCAATGTAGGCTCAGGCTGGCTACATGTATTTTTTGCACATTTTATATTTAATTAGGAATAGATACATTTTCATTAAGTTGTTCTGATGCAATAAGACCTGACAAATCTTTAGGCAGTCCACGATACACTTATTGTTTCTAATTTTCTCTGTTAGGTCATAACCAACTATGACCTAGAAGCCAGCTTTTTACTTTAAGGGCATTGTATTTTAAGCTTAAGCGCAACCTCTGATATGACCTCTCATCATCTGAGGACTAGAAGTCCATTACACTTCATGACTTTTGATATGACCCGTGGTTACTATATATATCTGACATGGCCTTTACAAAGAGCTTAGCAGGCATACAATATACACATATATAATATAAGATATGACCTTAGGGAATGACCTTACCAGATGTTACCTCCGACACGACCTCTCATCAGGCTGTCACTTCGTTGCCATGACGATTGGATGAGAGCAGAACACTCCTGACATCTTTTTTGTACTCGGCTGTCAGAGATTGGGATGATGGGTAGATCAACCTAACAAACAAACAATTACCATGGTTACAATATATAAATATAACAGCTGAACAATGGGTTGTCAATAAGTCAATTGCCAGTTAGATTTGAATAATGTTTGGTATAGTTTACCATGTACCGCTTAAATTTGGTTTCCTCGGACCATAGAGACAGTTGCTATGTCAAAATGTACGAGGCAAGCTTTCGTATAGAGACCTCCAGATGAGCAAACCCTGGTACTGTTGTGCTACACACATCCATTCAGAATTGTGTATGGGTGTTCACCGTCTCTTATGTCACTATGCAAAAGTTTGCCCAGAACCATGTGGCATAGCAACTGTCTCTATAGTCTGAGGAATTCAAATTTAAGCAGTAAGTTGTGACTAAGCAAGTCATTGTACCAGACATTATTAAAATCTAACTCGCTAATGGCTGATTGACTTTCAATACTTCTTTTACAGCTAGTTAGAAATCAAATCAAAGAGGTGCATAATTGAGAAATGATCATTACAAAAGAAACCAAAACATGGTTGGACAAGTCTTGTTAGAAGAATGGACAATTGTAAAAGGCAATAATTTTAAGTGTAATGAATGTCAAAGTGTGAGCCTTTCGATATAACCTATGACCTTTAGTCTCATTTCATTTACCCCATGACATTTAGTCATTCAACTATAACTTATTGCCTTAGTCTCATTTCATTTACCCCATGACATTTAGTCCTTCAACTATAACTTATTACCTTAGTCTCATTTCATTTACCCCATGACATTTAGTCATTCAACTATAACTTATTGCCTTAGTCTCATTTCATTTACCCCATGACATTTAGTCATTCAACTATAACTTATTACCTTAGTCTCATTTCATTTACCCCATGACATTTAGTCATTCAACTATAACTTATTACCGTAGTCTCATTTCATTTACCCCATGACATTTAGTCATTCAACTATAACTTATTACCTTAGTCTCATTTCATTTACCCCATGACATTTAGTCATTCAACTATAACTTATTGCCTTAGTCTCATTTCATTTACCCCATGACATTTAGTCATTCAACTATAACTTATTACCTTAGTCTCATTTCATTTACCCCATGACATTTAGTCATTCAACTATAACTTATTGCCTTAGTCTCATTTCATTTACCCCATGACATTTAGTCATTCAACTATAACTTATTACCTTAGTCTCATTTCATTTACCCCATGACATTTAGTCATTCAACTATAACTTATTACCTTAGTCTCATTTCATTTACCCCATGACATTTAGTCATTCAACTATAACTTATTACCTTAGTCTCATTTCATTTACCCCATGACAATTAGTCCTTCAACTATAACTTATTACCTTAGTCTCATTTCATTTACCCCATGACATTTAGTCATTCAACTATAACTTATTACCTTAGTCTCATTTCATTTACCCCATGACATTTAGTCATTCAACTATAACTTATTACCTTAGTCTCATTTCATTTACCCCATGACATTTAGTCATTCAACTATAACTTATTACCTTAGTCTCATTTCATTTACCCCATGACATTTAGTCATTCAACTATAACTTATTACCTTAGTCTCATTTCATTTACCCCATGACATTTAGTCATTCAACTATAACTTATTACCTTAGTCTCATTTCATTTACCCCATGACATTTAGTCATTCAACTATAACTTATTACCTTAGTCTCATTTCATTTACCCCATGACAATTAGTCATTCAACTATAACTTATTGCCTTAGTCTCATTTCATTTACCCCATGACATTTAGTCATTCAACTATAACTTATTGCCTTAGTCTCATTTCATTTACCCCATGACATTTAGTCATTCAACTATAACTTATTACCTTAGTCTCATTTCATTTACCCCATGACATTTAGTCATTCAACTATAACTTATTACCTTAGTCTCATTTCATTTACCCCATGACATTTAGTCATTCAACTATAACTTATTACCTTAGTCTCATTTCATTTACCCCATGACAATTAGTCATTCAACTATAACTTATTACCTTAGTCTCATTTCATTTACCCCATGACATTTAGTCATTCAACTATAACTTATTACCTTAGTCTCATTTCATTTACCCCATGACATTTAGTCATTCAACTATAACTTATTACCTTAGTCTCATTTCATTTACCCCATGACAATTAGTCATTCAACTATAACTTATTACCTTAGTCTCATTTCATTTAACCCATGACATTTAGTCATTCAACTATAACTTATTACCTTAGTCTCATTTCATTTACCCCATGACATTTAGTCATTCAACTATAACTTATTACCTTAGTCTCATTTCATTTACCCCATGACAATTAGTCATTCAACTATAACTTATTACCTTAGTCTCATTTCATTTAACCCATGACATTTAGTCATTCAACTATAACTTATTACCTTAGTCTCATTTCATTTACCCCATGACATTTAGTCATTCAACTATAACTTATTACCTTAGTCTCATTTCATTTACCCCATGACATTTAGTCATTCAACTATAACTTATTACCTTAGTCTCATTTCATTTACCCCATGACAATTAGTCCTTCAACTATAACTTATTACCTTAGTCTCATTTCATTTACCCCATGACATTTAGTCATTCAACTATAACTTATTACCTTAGTCTCATTTCATTTACCCCATGACATTTAGTTATTCAACTATAACTTATTACCTTAGTCTCATTTCATTTACCCCATGACATTTAGTCATTCAACTATAACTTATTACCTTAGTCTCATTTCATTTAACCCATGACAATTAGTCATTCAACTATAACTTATTACCTTAGTCTCATTTCATTTACCCCATGACATTTAGTCATTCAACTATAACTTATTACCTTAGTCTCATTTCATTTACCCCATGACATTTAGTCATTCAACTATAACTTATTACCTTAGTCTCATTTCATTTAACCCATGACATTTAGTCATTCAACTATAACTTATTACCTTAGTCTCATTTCATTTAACCCATGACATTTAGTCATTCAACTATAACTTATTACCTTAGTCTCATTTCATTTACCCCATGACATTTAGTCATTCAACTATAACTTATTACCTTAGTCTCATTTCATTTACCCCATGACAATTAGTCATTCAACTATAACTTATTACCTTAGTCTCATTTCATTTACCCCATGACATTTAGTCATTCAACTATAACTTATTACCTTAGTCTCATTTCATTTACCCCATGACAATTAGTCCTTCAACTATAACTTATTACCTTAGTCTCATTTCATTTAACCCATGACATTTAGTCATTCAACTATAACTTATTACCTTAGTCTCATTTCATTTACCCCATGACATTTAGTCCTTCAACTATAACTTATTACCTTAGTCTCATTTCATTTACCCCATGACATTTAGTCCTTCAACTATAACTTATTACCTTAGTCTCATTTCATTTACCCCATGACATTTAGTCATTCAACTATAACTTATTACCTTAGTCTCATTTCATTTACCCCATGACATTTAGTCATTCAACTATAACTTATTACCTTAGTCTCATTTCATTTACCCCATGACATTTAGTCATTCAACTATAACTTATTACCTTAGTCTCATTTCATTTACCCCATGACAATTAGTCCTTCAACTATAACTTATTACCTTAGTCTCATTTCATTTACCCCATGACATTTAGTCATTCAACTATAACTTATTACCTTAGTCTCATTTCATTTACCCCATGACATTTAGTCATTCAACTATAACTTATTACCTTAGTCTCATTTCATTTACCCCATGACATTTAGTCATTCAACTATAACTTATTACCTTAGTCTCATTTCATTTAACCCATGACAATTAGTCATTCAACTATAACTTATTACCTTAGTCTCATTTCATTTACCCCATGACATTTAGTCATTCAACTATAACTTATTACCTTAGTCTCATTTCATTTACCCCATGACATTTAGTCATTCAACTATAACTTATTATCTTAGTCTCATTTCATTTACCCCATGACATTTAGTCATTCAACTATAACTTATTACATTAGTCTCATTTCATTTAACCCATGACATTTAGTCATTCAACTATAACTTATTACCTTAGTCTCATTTCATTTACCCCATGACATTTAGTCATTCAACTATAACTTATTACCTTAGTCTCATTTCATTTACCCCATGACAATTAGTCATTCAACTATAACTTATTACCTTAGTCTCATTTCATTTACCCCATGACATTTAGTCATTCAACTATAACTTATTACCTTAGTCTCATTTCATTTACCCCATGACAATTAGTCCTTCAACTATAACTTATTACCTTAGTCTCATTTCATTTAACCCATGACATTTAGTCATTCAACTATAACTTATTACCTTAGTCTCATTTCATTTACCCCATGACATTTAGTCCTTCAACTATAACTTATTACCTTAGTCTCATTTCATTTACCCCATGACATTTAGTCCTTCAACTATAACTTATTACCTTAGTCTCATTTCATTTAACCCATGACATTTAGTCCTTCAACTATAACTTATTACCTTAGTCTCATTTCATTTAACCCATGACATTTAGTCATTCAACTATAACTTATTACCTTAGTCTCATTTCATTTACCCCATGACATTTAGTCCTTCAACTATAACTTATTACCTTAGTCTCATTTCATTTACCCCATGACATTTAGTCATTCAACTATAACTTATTACCTTAGTCTCATTTCATTTACCCCATGACAATTAGTCCTTCAACTATAACTTATTACCTTAGTCTCATTTCATTTACCCCATGACATTAGTCATTCAACTATAACTTATTACCTTAGTCTCATTTCATTTAACCCATGACATTTAGTCATTCAACTATAACTTATTACCTTAGTCTCATTTCATTTACCCCATGACATTTAGTCCTTCAACTATAACTTATTACCTTAGTCTCATTTCATTTACCCCATGACATTTAGTCCTTCAACTATAACTTATTACCTTAGTCTCATTTCATTTACCCCATGACATTTAGTCCTTCAACTATAACTTATTACCTTAGTCTCATTTCATTTACCCCATGACATTTAGTCATTCAACTATAACTTATTACCTTAGTCTCATTTCATTTACCCCATGACATTAGTCATTCAACTATAACTTATTACCTTAGTCTCATTTCATTTAACCCATGACATTTAGTCATTCAACTATAACTTATTGCCTTAGTCTCATTTCATTTACCCCATGACATTTAGTCATTCAACTATAACTTATTACCTTAGTCTCATTTCATTTACCCCATGACATTTAGTCATTCAACTATAACTTATTACCTTAGTCTCATTTCATTTACCCCATGACAATTAGTCATTCAACTATAACTTATTACCTTAGTCTCATTTCATTTACCCCATGACATTTAGTCATTCAACTATAACTTATTACCTTAGTCTCATTTCATTTACCCCATGACAATTAGTCCTTCAACTATAACCTATGACCTTTAATCCTTAAGAACCAGTGACGTTTTACTTTACACTGGCAAGGACACGTTGTTCTCATTTCAAATTATCATAAATACCTGCATGATCTGCTTCCATACAGTGGATAGAGATGTTACAAACTTCACTTTCTCGTTGACGCTATTGAAATAAAACACCCAGGGATTCTGAGGGTTTTCAGATAAAAACTCCTGAAAATCAAAATTTTAATAAATTAGTAATAATAATGATATTATTTCATAAATTGGTAATAATAATAACAATGACGGAGTCTTGTAAGGTGCTAGAAAGTTATTTCCCCACAAGTTCCTTTTTATACTCCTGGGTGAAGAGAAGCAAATTATGGTTAAGAGTTGTGCACAGGGACCCAAGTGCCATGGTTGACCAGTCTGGGATTCAAAACCCCATTCTGACGACTTAGGCTGTGTCTCAACCCTGAATTGATTGGCTGTGACCAGATTGCTAAAAGGCCTATAAAATTCCTTATCATTGCCACGGCTGCCAACGGCCATAGCACTTTGACCTCTTGATGTTAATAACAGAATGTATGTCAAAGTATAACACTAACCACTATAATGTAAGCTCCATCTTCATGATCAGTTGTAAGTTGAGTCACATCATGTACATCAGCATTGCCCAACAGACGATAGAAATTAGTCTGGCAATCTTCATGGCATATCAACAGCTTATGAGATGTAGTAACAACGCAGCATGGTTGGCAGGGTGATGGGGCATGTGTGGGTGTTGTTGCTGCTATTTGCTGAAAAACAAAAACGTTGACAATATTTGTTTACTTACAATGAATATCTGAAAAGAGACAATTCAGAGCAGAAATCAATACTGTTCAGCAGTTAAACGTATGACAATAGGCTTTCCAAATTTGCAAACAATGTTGGTTTTTTATGCAGTATTTCCCTTACACTGATCTGTGATAATAATAATAATAATAATGGCTTCTTATATAGCGCTCATATCCGTCACTCAGTGACGCTCAAGGCGCTTCAACAGTCAGTATTTTTCCTGCAAGGTATATATGTGGAGCTACTTTTTGAAGTTTGAGACCTATTCCTTTACATAACACCATGTAATGGTTTACAAGGTGCTGTGGCGCAATATGCAGCCGATCAAACCAGAAACACCGGGGCGAACCCCTTCTCTTAACGATAAGTGCACTGGGTTCTTTTACGTGCATTACACAACACACGGGACCAACGGCTTTACGTCCCATCCGAAGGACGAAGCAATAATGGTTAATTGTCTTGCTTAAGGACACAAGTGTCACGACCGGGGCTCGAACCCACACTCTGCTGAGCAGAAACACCAGAGCTTGAGTCCGGTGCTCTTATCCGCTCGGCCACAACACCTCACCTCAGTGATAAGCACTGTATACTCAGTACTTTCAAAGTCCAGCAATTGGGATGGGATTTGGTGGTTTAGTGGTAAGACATCTGCTCTAGAATGCAGGGGTTGTGGGTTCAAAGCCCACCCAAGTAGTATGCCTGAGTAAACAGTGTTTCATCAGACAATCTAACTAATAACAGAAAGTTTGCAAAACTTGCTAACAATCTAGATATAGTTGGTTGCAATTATCACTAAACTATTAAATGGTCTTAAAGAGGACATGAAGTATTTTCTTTTGTTCACTAACCCCTTGAGCAACCACCTGACAAATAGTTTGTAGCCAATCGGAAACCTCCTCCTCTGTGTCACATGACAGCTCAAGTGACGCTCCATCTGATAGAATCAACTCAAAACTATGAGGGCGGTCTCCATTACGTACTCGTCTGCAGCCACCAAAGTGAGGTGCCCTGAAATAATAGACACTTTATCAAAACAGGTTCTCTTTCTAGACAGAATTCAAATGTTGTTCTATCACATAAAATGCAATGTTTATTGTACATTAAAAGTGAGCAAGCGCCAAGCGCCAACATTTGGAGTTAACATAAATTCTTGTTTACATGAAAGCACATATAATACTCAATGTGTTAAAAACATTGTGTCTTCATCACAGCATTTTTAGTTTTAGAAATCAGCCCTGAAACAAAACCAAACAAAACAAAAAGAAAACAACGTTACACTAAAACTGTACAATAAAATGTTTCCTTCGTCTCAGGTAGGCTACATATAAAGGCCTGACTGACCTGACCATTTGACTGACCTAACTAACGGACTGACTTAAAAGGCTGACTGAACTGACTGACCTAAAAGACTAACTGACCTGACCAACTGACTGACATGACCGACTGACGGACTGACCAGACCAACCAACTGACCTGACTGTGGTACCAGTGAATAGGAGCTTTTCTTGTTACTCACCTTAGTTGTACACTTAGATCTGGTTGTCTATCCTCCTTCTGACTGTATCTACAGAACATCTCATTGCGTAAGACAAACCATCCAATCTTCCAATGGCTACCCACCAAGAAGCCACCGGATACCTTGTACTTCAGTGAACCCTTCCTACTAACCTGGGGTTCATACAGCTGGAGGTCAGGGGTCATTGAGAGGTCGGCGAGGTCTTCCCAATGGATGAGGGAGTAGAGATGGAGCTTGATGTCATGGATCTATGAAAGAAAAGAATAATTGAAAGACGATATCAATTTTTACACATATTCTAAACATACTTGGATGCGATGCAGTGTGAGATAAATGCAAGATGATGACAAGAAACAAAATGATGATGATGCACCCATATCAGTCTTATCATGATTGCTATATCTCAATGGTAATGAAACCAAGGGACCCCCAAAAAGCGACAGCCCTGTGACCCGCTTGAAGTTACCTGGTAGAGAAGACGATGAATGTGGGAGGAAATGTGGGAGGAAAACTCCTGGAGAGCATCCACCCTGAGACTGAAAATCAAATCCATATGCAACATGCGCAATGCTCAAGTCTGAGATGTGAACCGGGGTCACAACCTCAACTTTACTGACAACAGCTTTCTATTCCTCTTTACTCTTTTATGATTTTTTCAAAGGCAGTGTGATTACTCTTACAGGCATCAGGCTGCAGTTTGTCAAAACAAAAGAAAAGTGCCAAGACTCTGTAGTGAATTTTCATTTTCCATGGAAAAGCAAAGAAAACTAAAACCAAGAAAGTTAGCCGATCAGCTGAAAAGTCATGCGCCTGGTCTAAGTGAGGAATCTGCGACAACTTACCTCCGTCTTACATTCCTGAGCAGCCCATTTCTTAAGAGTAATAAGCTGTGCTGTAGCATCAGTCAAGATACTTATTGGTTCTGTAGATCGTTTCGTAGTGCCCATGATACATCTTAGAGATGACAAGAAAAACCTGACAAAAGACAAGCAGATTATCAATTGTCAACATTGCATAACTAACAGTGTTGCACACAATAATTCAAAATGAGCGCAGGTTTGAGTCCTGGTCGTGGCACTTGTGTCCTTAGGCAAGATACTTTACCATAATTGATCTGTCCTTCAGATTAAGCTATAGGTTAAATGTACTAGGATTGGTAGTTGGAACAGTAGGTGTTAACCCCAGTGTTTCTGGTTCACATAGCAAGCACCCTTGTTTACAGGTTGCCTCAGAGTGTATAGTTGTCTCTTACTACATGTAGATACCAAGGCTATATAAGTCTTAACTATTCTCATTCTTAATGATGTACCTTGTTAGTGACTCATCTCCTGTGGTTAGCCAATATTGTCTCCTTCTATTGGTGCATACAATCTGAATAGTTTGGTAATGAAGACCCACCTGTGTACATAATTGCAATGATTTATCCATAAGAATCCTGAAAATCAAGACATTGTCTGCTTACTTTAGTTGAAAAAAGTGCTAAGCGCAACTTATTTCAGAGTTAGTGAGAAAATTAGGCTTGTGCTTTCACCATTGATTTGCGCTGTTATGTCAGTCATTTTCTTCCAGAAAGTGCTGGAAGGTTAGCATGCCTTTTCCAGTACTTATGGTCAGCAGATATAGGAAATGGAAATTCAATGTAAGCACAAAATGAGCTGTTAAGCAGGTCTAAGAAATTGAGACTTAGTCCAAAGTTCATGAAGCTGCTTTACAGTAAAAACCTTAGCTTAATTATTTTCTGCTAGGCACAAAAATAAGCAGAATACCAGTCACAAATGGTACATGTTACATGATATTTGGGTGGCTGGTAACCTTATTCTGGTAAGCATCATTTAATTTTTTGCTGAGTTTTGAGTTTAAGCAGTTCTATGAAATTGAGCAGTGGTCAGTGTTAAGTAAATTTAACAGTTAGCACTTACCGAGATATAGTCCAGCGTTGTATAAGGTAATCTATGCTGAGTTGAATAGTGGCCTTGTTTCTCACCTCGTCTTAGTATGTATAATGTGTGATCAGTCAGTAAGATGAATGCTGGCTGTAGGTCTCCTTCCATATGACCGGTACTCATACGTATTAACTGGTAACACAGAGTATATAATGTATAAAGGTAAGTCGGTTTCATCAACCCTAACAACCCCAATACATCGTAATCCAATGGCACGTTTTGTTTGATTCGGACTGCACTTGTAAACTCATTACGCTTTACATGGGATCAGGCATACCTCCATAATCAGAGTCCAACATTTAGGCGTTAAGTTACTGAAAGGTGTTGGACTGAGGACTGCACAAGTAAACTGATTTCGCTTTACATAGGATCAGAAATACCACCATAATCAGCGTCCAACAAATTGGGTGTTGAGTTTCCATTATGTTGTTGGGTCTTGTTAGAGTAAGGAATGATCCTAATGAATCAATGCCCGGAGTTTGGGTTATCGTCAGTTTCCAAACATTATTCCAAACAGCATCTGTGTAGACTCGATCCTTTATTCTTGTCAACCAAGAAGTTTTCCTATTTCAGATTACTGGATCGTAGTCGACTAAAGTTACCAAAAGTAAGGAAAAGGGGGTAAGAGTGCAGTCAAAGTTGCCTATAGTAAGGAAAAGGGGGTATGAGTGCAGTCAACAAAGTTGCCTATGGTAAAGAAGAAGTCGACTTAAGTCACCAATGGTAAGCAAATGGTAAGTGTAAATGAAGAGAATAAAGTACAAAGTAACTCTCACCTTTTTGAACTGTTCGTGTTCATTCTTGAAGATCTCTAGCATCAGATACAGCTTAAGGTTGTTATCAACTCTAGATACATCAAAGGAAGAAAAAGTTTTCAGCTTTAATAGGTTAATGATTTGATGTGGAGTTTGGCTTTTACTGCTGGTTTCTTTTCCAAAAAAAATATGTGAAGACGTTCTTTGTTGCTAACAGAATTATCAAAAAAGTGTCATGATACATTTCAGCGCTTCTGAGAAAGTTTGGTGACCTACCTGACCTTTTACGTGACCTGCTTTTGGGTCGTGACCCACTTTGGGTCAAGACCCAAAGGTTACAATACATGGTTCCAGATTACAATTTGAGTTGCACAGTTTCAATATTTTATGTCAAACTACTTACATTATCTCCGCTTCATGGGAGTCAGTTTCCATTGAGATCGACTTGGTAACTTTTCCCTTGATAACACCATCAGATCGCTCATCGTCATACTCCTCCTTGAAGGAACTGGTGTCTGATGATGTCCTCATCTGTCTCCCCTGGCAACTACTTGTCTCATTCGATCCTTCCTCACTCTGATTAGCTGAAACGTCAGATGTTGAGAGCAAGGAGGACTCTGCTGAAGATTGAGGTTGATCGTCAGTTACCCATGGAGTTTGAGAAGATGTCTTGGTGAACAAACTGGCAAAACTTGGCACTTCATCTGATAGAATTGATTGCGACAAAGAAACGTCCAGATCTTCAGATTGACTCAGATTGGAATATTTCTCTTGTACAGATTCCATTGGTTGTGGAGCATCTAAAACTTCAGATGGATTACGGATGACCTTGATTGGTTTTGGTGAACTGAGAGTTAATTGCACAGTCTCATCAAAGTCGAGACTACTTCTAGATGTCAAACGTTGATGTATGATTTGGGAATGATCCATTTTAGGTACATCCTTGGCAAGACTGGCAGAATCGTTAATGTTGTCACATGTAGGTTGCAAATCAAAGTTCTTTTGGCTTTCTTTTGTTAGGTTTTCTTCAGTAAGATGTCGTTGAGCTCCTTCTTGATCATCTGTTTTTTGTAACCTTTGGGTTTTCTCATCACTATCTGAAGTATGCTTCAGATTTGATAAGCACTCTGTGTTCTCCAATACTCCATTTTGTATGATATTCTTTGAAGAGCTGTCCACATCTATTTCTTTGGGATTTGACTGTTGATTAAGTAGCGGTCCATCACAGGAGCTCTGGAAGGAAGAAACAGAGCAACTCTTGGAGAGCAGTTGATCTTGGCTATTTATCTCATTCTCATCACACACTGTGCTTGATGTTGCTGATATTATTGACTGGCTATCCCCATCAAGTGATGATCTGTCAGTCTTTCTCTTCTTCTTCTGGCCTTTCTTCAACTTCTTTGACTTCACTCGGATCACCTCCAGATCTCCGTCTTGTTGATCATCTTCCAGAGACTTAAGCGATCCTTTCGGTGATGAATCCTCTCCAAGAAACTTAACTTCATTACGAGAAGTGATTCCAAGAGATGCTGGTCTAATAGGCTTGCCTTCTCCAATCTTGCCAACGCTGTAAGACCTCTGGTACACAACTCCATCTATCCCATCTCTACCATCCTTCTGATCTGTAGTCCCAGCCAATGATAAATCGGACAAATCAATCTCAGAGTAGTGTTGTGGCAGCGAGTGTCGTTTTTCAATCTTTTTCATCTTGTCTTTTAGAAGTAAATCAGGAATCTTGTTTCCAGCTTGGGGTGATTCATCCATTGGAGAGAAGGCATCGGAGCTAGCGATTGATGAGTTGCCATCATTATCTGGATTCATTGCTGGGGTGCTTGGGGTTGTAGGTACGTTATCATTGGTTGGTGTGTCATCTTCATGCTCAGATATAGAGGCTGAACGAGGGATATAGCTGACCAAGTCAAAATAGGCAATATTCTGAAAAGTTGACAAAACCAGAATCTTTTTTAAACCACACTCAATTTAGTTTAACAGCACATTTATTTCCATACTTGTAAAAAAAAAATCAGTTTGATAAACCTGTTTTAAAAATGTCCAGGGATGCCTACGACAGGCATTGCCCAGACAGTCCATTGAGCATGCACAGTGCAGGTACCCAATGAATCACTTCAAATGCTCCATATTACAAAGAAAGATTCATTTGCTCCATATTACGAAGAGAGACAAATGGTACTGGAAGTCATGCTCCAAACCTCCTTTTTACCGGGATAATTGTGTAATTCCCAATTCCAGACTTTCATCCTTTTGTTGTATTATGAGAGAGCGATAGGCTGCCACGATTCTTTATCATTTTATTTGGCAAGCATGCCATGACTGATTATTGCGCATGGCTTATGGCCCAAGGTTTGTCTGATTTAAGGTGAACACATACCACATTTTCTCAAAAATACAAATCTTGGTGCATTTTATGAGAACGTTTGATGTCTTTACTTGGTTTAGTCATGGTTTCATCAAGAGAAAGAAATTCTCAAAAGAAAACCTTATTCCTGAAATACGTAAATTTAATGTCACCAGTGAGTATTTAAAAAATGTCTGAAATCCCGAAATAAAGTGGTTAAGTGAATAAATTTCTCTTCATAAAAATAAATGAACCAAATTTGGCTATGCAATGTAAGTATGGATGTACAATTAGCTGCCCCAATCATCTCAAATCATAAACCTACTTTATTATGTCATATGCATAAACTTACTCACCAGTTCAAGGTCAAATGTCACAAAGTCAAGCCCAGAGATTAATGTCTGAAGAACCATTAGTCTCTGCTTATCTCTGAGCATTCCGGTCCTACAAGAGAAATATACCTTGTTTTTAATAAATGATCTGTGATTAGGAAGAAGCTCCAATGGGTGACTTTTAGGGGCGCTAGGGGGTGGCAGATTTATCAGGTAAAGTTACCTCATTTACCTGGAAAGTCTGTCTCATTATGGAAATACAGTCTTAGTTAGGATCCTAGTTTACCAAAGTACAGTAACAGTGCTGAGTCCCAATGAACCAGACTATGCCCCTTACTGTCTCACTTTGGTTAGGGTTGAAAGAATAAGAAAGACTACTTACTCCACGTAATACTTGCGTATTGTAATTGGGTTTTCCAAGAAGCATCTAAGGTAGCTCTCCAAAGCTGTTTCATTCAATGACTTGTAAAGCCAAGCCCGGCCTGTTTCAATGAAAAGAAGGGATACACATTACACTTCCAGGAAAGTGGTGATCGTCAGGGGCATGTGGTCTAGCACATCAAACCCAAGGTCATGACCGGGTTCCAAACCCACACCCCGATAACTTAGCCAGCAGAACTTGAGTCCAGTGCACAAGACCACTCAGCCACAACTCTCAAGAGTTTGGTTAGACTTTGGAAACCAATGAACTCAAGATCTTCTTAAACACTCATTCCCAGTCAGTGATGTTCGGTCATATTCAAATTGCACCTTTTCTATTTAAATATTGATCGGCATCTTGTTATGTAACTTCCCAAAATGAGAAACAAAAATTGTTGACTTACTTCTTCCTAGATCTGTGGTGAGTCGATCCAGGTTGGCGATTTCATCAATGATACCTCGATGTGCAAACAGCCTGGTCACGCCCCAATACCCACGTGTCACATTCTTCAACCTGCTCAATGCAAGAGGGATGGTAGAATATCTTCAGATTAGAAATTTACTCAAACATGTTTTGTGTGTGAAGATTTCATGAAAATAAACAAAAGGAATAAAGCACTAAAAATATCAATTCTTAAATGAGATACATTTGATATAAAATTTGACATACCCATGAAGGAATGCATGGTCTAATCTTTCAACCAACTTCTGCAAAGGTCTGTCATCATTAGTGACCTTCAGAACTTCACCATCCACTCCATAACTAAATGACTGCACCTGAAAAAATATCACAATATTTATTTTTTGACAATATGAAACACAGTTAACCAAGTTAATTGTGAAAATGTCCCATGGGCTTGGGTGAAATGTTTAATAAAATCATAACTTTTTAAATTACAATTCATAAATGATTTTAATGCTATTAAAACTATTCCATATTAACCCTGACACCCTAGGCCCACTTACCCACATGTCACCTCAATCCTCCAATATCCTCCTATGTCATTCCACATCAACATGTTTGGACTTTGATAAGATAGGAATGCCTTAGTCTCACCCAGTGATAAGTAACTGTTATTTGGACAAACAATTTGCAGTCCTTCTGCCTACTTCTTTAGGGTTTTAACTATAAACAACAATTCTAAGTGTTTTGAAACTGTTTCAACCTCAATATCATTGCTTTTTAGAATGTTAGTATATTCATTCAAATGCAGTAATAAACACAACATACATGTATGATGATAACAAGATTTAAAAAAATAAAACTTGGTGGTCAAGTTTGAGTTAAAACAAGGTGGGGGGGGGGGTCGGAGAAACGCTAAATATGACTAAAATTTACTGTCTTAACCGAACACAAGGAATATGTGAATGAAGCTTCAGCATCCTCCATCAGGCTAAAACATGACATTTTGTTGTTATAAATTGGTACGAGACCTCTACCCTGGACTCTGTCGCATTGTATCCAATGGAGGAGTCCAAGCTGGGCTACTAATTAAAATACGGCTTCTAGTTCCACCACTAATGTACTCAGGACGTCAGTGCAGTGCAACAGACACTGACATCCTACCGGGGCTAAGTATGCGCCATCTTGTACTCAGGACGTCAGTGCAGTGCAACAGACACTGACATCCTACCGGGGCTAAGTATGCGCCATCTTGTTCAAGGGACAGATTTGTTTGTTTATTTTGAACAGTTGTTTTTTAGATGCTGCTGCCTGCGACATGTTGCTAAAATTCCTTGCATACCCTTTGAAGAAGATGGCACATATTACGGTGCTTATTCCATTTTATATAGTGGTGTGACATTCTGGAAAAAGCTGCTGAATCCAACCAACACTATTTCAGTTCACCCATCTTTATTATACAACAAATCAACAATTATTTCATATTCAATTCTTTATTTATTCATGACAAAACTAGTCTTAAGTAAAAACAACCTAGCTAGAAATACTAATTAATATTCTTACTTGAATTGGGAAAAATAAGTTATTAATTGGGTTGTTATATAATGTGCAGTAGGTAGGTGAACCACAACACAAGGGACGCAAGTTTTAACAACGAAGGTTAACTCAGTGACCTGCTACATGCAGCTGGGCTGTAGTGTAGGTCTTCACACACACACACACACACCCACACACATCAGCTGACTGTGTACGGACAACTCACCAATTGTAAAGTTTTCTGTCATTGTCGTGATTTTGTTGAAAACTTACCTCCTTAATGGCCTTTGCAATTCCCTCCAGAATTCTGTCCTTGAAATGCCCTCTTTTGGAACTCATGCTGAAAATCTACTCAAGCATATTCTTGTTTCAACCATTGAAAAACTGGCTTTAAAACCAGTGAAATTCCACTTTTCATTTCCCACTGCAGGACGCAGAGTTCTGCTGACAGGCGGCATCCATTTTGACTGATGCATGCTGGGGTGGTTTAGAAAAAAAAGGATAGTTGTCAAAATCTCCCGCCTTACAATTTAATTACTGCCACATTCAATAGACGTTAACGCCTGAATACTCTGCGGGCACAATTTCATAGAGCCGCCCAAGATAAAAAAAATCATAAAATAGCTTAACACAAAACAACTGTGCTTACCAGACAAGTTTCTAGCCAACTAAACACAAAGTTAGCTTACTCCTGATTAGTTCGAGCCAAGTTCCATGCACTATGGCACAATTTCAACTTATCGGCCTATAAGCTGCAGGGATAGCCTTAATTTAAACACCTTGAAAATTGCTAACAGCTTGCGAAGTCGTGTATGAAAAAAGTTATACCAGCCAAATTCCATAAAGTTTACAATGTTGCCACTGTTTTTTGTTTTTTTGTTTTTTTGTTTTTTTATCAGTAAAGAAGTAGTAGATTTTCTGCCAGTCGATAAACGGGGCCCAATATGGATGAATATTCCTCCATAGGCCTAGGCCTAGCGTTTGTGAATGGTTGGCTGCTTGTAAGTTGCTGAGCAGACACTTTTTACAAAGCATGTGTCTGCTTCTTATGCAACAATAACTAGGCCTAGGGGCCTATGATGAGTGGTGGTAGAGGGTGGGTTCTTTCACTGTTTTTTTTGTTTTGGCCCAATGGGGCAGGTGCGTTTGTTGGTGTTTAACTGCATGCATGGGCCCGGTTTCATTTCTTTGATAAGCCAAAAATTATACAAGATATTGTGATGAACCAGAACAAGTCGCATCTATATAATTAAAATCGGTGTCAACTTCCTCCCCGCGGCGCTGCGCGAACCGCCAGTCTTCAGCGCTTGGTGACATCGTCCCCGCGCGGCGGCGTGGGGATATGGGGTAGAATTTTATCCGCCATCTTGGGTTGCCATCTTTCTTGACTGGGTGTCCCGACGGCGTGCCTTCCGGAGACGAGTTCTCGAGCCGGGTGCCATTTTAGACACCTGATGACGTTAATACGCGTCATTGTTACGTCACAATACAGATGGAATACTTCTAAGCTTGGGTCAACTTCCTCCCCGCATTGCTTGACTGGTGTCCCGACCATTGATCTTCATTATAGATAGGTTACGGGCAATTTGGAACACACAGTCATGCGTTACGCGTGAGAACGGTGTGCAGCACGCGCACATTTCACCAAACTCATTGCATGATTGGTTAGTGAACAACGCGGCTGCGTTAACAATTTGAGCGCTTGACGCGCCTGCAAGCCAAAATGCGATTTGCCCGTAAAGATGGCGTCTACTGGGAACTATCTATAGTCACTATCATCATCTAAGCGCTTTCGTCAAGTGCATCTGACATTGCGCACTCTGTAAGTTTCCTCCACTGCACTCTATCAGCTGCCAAGTGCCAGGTATTTCGGTTTTTGATGTTTAGGTCCGTGGCTTTCAGGTCTTCATTTATTCTTTTCAGCCATGTTGTTCTTTGACCGCCCCTTGGCAGCTTGTGATGACGTATACACTCCATAAGCGCTTGCTTGGCTGGTGTTTCATCAGGTATAGTCTCAGGAGATGGCCTGTCCATCTCAGGCGTCTTTTTGCGATTATGACACTCCAAGGTTTCTCGTTGGTTTTTTCATAGAGCACCTTATTTGACACCTTTTTGGGCCACTGAAGGCCGAGGATTGAACGCATGAGCCTCCTGTGAAAGGCGTCAATTTTCTGTTCTAGTGACTTGGTTAGTGTCCATAATTCACTGTTGTATAGAAATATGGATGCTATGAATGCACGGAATGTTTTGAGTTTCGTTGCATGGGAGATCGACTTGCTGTTGAAAACACTTCGAAATTTATTGAAGGATACCATCGAAAGTACTTTTCTTCTGGTGATGTCTTCCTCAGTGTCCAGTAGGGAGCCTATAGTATAGTCACTATAAAGGAGATCAATGGTCCCGACGGCGTGCCTTCCGGAGACGCGTTCTCGAGCCTGTGCCATTTTTTGACACCTGATGTTTATACGCGCCACTGTTACGTCACAATAGTCTACAGATGACTGTAATACTTCTACGGGTGCGTTCGATTAGCTTCCCCGGGTCGACCCATGTCTTCCCCCGGTGCGTTCGAATAGCTCTGACGTCATTCGCGGGGCTCACCCGGGTCAGCCCCAAGTGCCCCGCTTGTGGAGCGGGTCACTTGGGGCTGACCCTGGTTCATGACGTCACGGCGAAAAACTTTCTCAATGGACACCGTTTTGTTTGTAATTCAGCGGGACATTTTAAAGAAGTTTGACACACATTTTCTCCATTCAAACAGCGTTTTTGTGAGCAACTAGTATTTTTTTATTTGAAGCCGATTACCTTTGTATCACTGTGGGCTTGTAAAATTATTTAACGTTGCATATTTACCTTGAGAATAATCATTTTACGATCTTTTTGTGAATCCACGAAAATTTCAGACGTAATGCACACAAAGGAAGTAGTTCCGGGTCGGCTGTCCCAAGATGCATCGGTGTGAATGCTTGGGGAAGTTGGCGTTAGATTAGCTCAAGTCAGGGGCTCATCCGGATGAGCACACTGGGGTCGACCTGGGGAAGCTAATCGAACGCACCCTATGTAATTAAAGCTTGGGTCAACTTCCTCCCCGCGGCGGCGCTGCGCGATCCAGAAATAAATACATCCACAAAATACAGAAATCAAAAATACAGAAATAATTATAGACATAAAAACATCAACATGAATATTCAGAAACACAGATATCATAAACAATTATATATTGTAGGCCGCCTATACAAATAAGAAAATAACTAAGAAAAGACATCAACAAACAAGAAACAATAAAAAGAAACAAGTAAGAAACCACAGAATTGCAGAAATACAGACATACAGAAAGACCGAAATATACTAAGAAGGAATTAATGAAAAGTACACACGGATACAGAGAAACAAACGGGAAAACGCGAATAATATACAGAAAGTATTGAAACAAAGACACAATTAAGAAATAAAGGAAAAGAGAAACCCACATTTTTTTTCAAGAAATAACGAAAAGAGGAAATCAAGTAGGCCTAATAAATCAAAAAAAATAAAATATGAATTTTAGGAGCACAGAAGCATAATTTCCTTACAAAGAAACCAGTGGATTACTTAGGCCTGTTAGTCACTTAACACAAGTCTTGACAAATCTAAATACCTAAATACTATGCCAAGCATGCATCATTGCCAAGTACATCCCTCCCCGATAATTAAAACTCAACTCCGGCCGTGCAAACACCCCCAAAAAATTATGCTTCGTGTATAGTTGGGGGAAAGGGACGAGAAGGGTGCGGCCAGGAGACGTTTTGACCCCATTCAACACCCTTTGCATGCTCAACTTTTTATCAAAGACAAAACAACATTGCGTACCCATTTCAACTACCGTTACCAAGCCAATTCTATAAAATGATGACCTCTGAGTGCCCCCTCCATTTACCCCCTTACCCTACATTTGCAACATTTATACGCAAGAAGTGTGCCCATCTAGCGGGTGCCGCGCGAAGCGCGGCGTCCCGCTAGTCAATGTAAACTTTAAAGGCATATTGTCTGGTATACCTTGTTTGTGCTAGCATGATTTGTGTGTACACGCTGCTAATGATTCGAGCTGCCTCTGGCCATCGAGCTAACTCGGTCTGCTCTAGCAATAAGGTCGTGGGTTCGAATCCCACCCGAGTGATCTGCCTGTGGATTTTTTTCACAGAACTCGGGTAAAGTACTGAGTATACAGTGCTTAACAGTAACACACATCGGTGTAAGGGGGAAAAAACCAACATTATATGTTTTTTGTGTGTTTGACAAGTTTTTTAAACTTAAGCCTACAATGAAAGCGGGTCATGTGTGATTATAGTGCGTATACCGGGTAAACTGATACGGCGAATTGTAAAAAAGAAAACATAAAAAACCCAACATAAATCTGCATGCGCTCATTAATGTAGGCCTAGGCCCTATACTTTTATAGCATTATTTGACTTTAATAATAATTAGTAACTTTTTAAACTTTTATTTGTTATTGTGAAAACTTTGTCATACAGTGTCATTATACCATGTCCAATGCAGGAAATGTGGCTTATGGGTGTTTTCTTTCCCCGAAACAAAATCTATGCACTCATTTGCAGACCTTCTTAGTCACAGGAAGTGTGAGTCAATCAAGAACAAAGTAGGCCTAGCCTTGGTGGTAAAACTACAGATGCAAAAAGATATTCATGTTTTGATTCTGCATGGAACCAGTGGGGTATAGGGTAAAGACTTTATTGGAGATATCGAGGAAAAGAAGGGGCGGGAGTGGGGGGGGGGGGGGGGGGGGGGGGCTTGGGGCTTGTTGATGTGTCAAACCATTATTTGTGCATTTCTCGATCTCGCATTGCAGGTTGCTTGATCTGAGGTCGCACCCCAGCAATTGCTGCTGTTACAGCCCCAGTCACGCCGTTGTTCCGAAGGCTAAACTCATTTCACAGAACAAACGTGGTCTACTATTATTATAAAGAACATATAAAATGATTTACACACTGTCAAGTGTCACGTAACTATATATGCAGTTCTGTGAAAAAGGTTTGGATTGTTTAAAATGCGACTTGACGGTTATTCGGAAATTAAAAAAATCAAAAGACTGGATGACATTAGACTTATAATTAATGCCACACATGTGAACTGAACTGTTCATCAGAAAAAGAAAACAAATGGGGGAGTGCGCCATTTTAGTTGATGAAGGTCGACTGAACCGTGTATTACGCATTTATAGTTGATGCTGTCAACAACATGGCCTTCGTGACCGTTGCTGGTGGCTTTTTAAGTTACGGTCTATAGGCCTATACTTTATTAACAATTTATTTAAAAATAAGACTCCATAAACAAATCCATGATTTATAACTCCGAGCTTAACCTACCAATGACAACCAAAAACAATAAATAAAAACAAGCTGATAATGATAAATGAAATCTTATTAATAACAGTTGAGCAATTAATACAAATTCATGTTTTTTACTCTTTCATTTAGCCTTTAGGCCGGTACAATTTTTATTTTATTTTTTTCATTATTTGTTGATTTGTAGATGACTAATCATATACCGACACCCTCATGTTTTGTTCTCCTAATATTTGTTTTATATAGTGTCGAATTATTTCACAAAGGTTGGAAATTGTTGTTACTGCTACATTCCCGTCACCTCCCCCCCCCCCCCCCCCCCCCGTTATACTAGGAGAATATTGTTTCTTGTTTTAATCTACCCCCCCCCCCCCCCCCCTGCCTATATCAAGCTCATTTCTTTCGGTTTGTGCGCCTTTTCTTCTTGGGGTCTTTTGTTTCAGTCCTCATCGTTTTGAAGGTAAGCAATTATTATTATTATGAAATATTTCTGATAATGAAACCAAGAAGCACTAGTGTAGCTCGCAAGCCTGACGAACATGTAAAATAATAACTACGGCTGAAAAACCCACAATCAGTATGCGACTAGCTGTAATAATATAACTGATATAATATTGCATCATTTTGATGGCAATCATAGAGTGTCCTTATCAAAATAAGATATTTATCTGTTCATTTGTTATTAAAAGGTTCCACCGTTCACGGACACCTGCACACTGTCAATTCAATACGGACATGGTTTACTCTCAGGAACGTACACAGCGATCTCATCAGAAAGCAAACATCAAAAATTCCATATACAATAACCATTAATTACCGCATTAATTACATTAATTTAAACATATTCTTAGTATTTTCAAATCAAAGGAATGTTCGTGGTGAATGAGTTTGTAACTGTTTATTTTAAAGGGTTTTTCTGAACTGTTCAGAGTTTATTATGTCTGTGTAGCGCTAAAGCAAATGGCGTCACTGATACGGTTTGACAGTCTATTTTGCCGATGTGACATACGATGCGAGACCAACAAGACGATCATGAAGTACATGTACACTGAATACGTTTCCACTGTGCTGGCACCCCATGGTTGTGTGCAGAATAACAGACTCTCTACTTCACTTATTATAATATCAATAGCAGTCTGTATTGTTATCTAACATCAGTGAAGTGCAAACTGTGTTATTCTTCTGGATAGAGCTACTATACACATTACCACTAAACGTATGGAAAGAGGAAATTGTGTACGGTTATCAGCAGCGAATCAATATAACCAGATTAATGCATTGAACAATATATGCGCAACAGATGAAGACAATTTTAATGTTACGATCCATAACGTATTTCAGGGAAAGTATAGATATTAACTAAGCTATCATGGACGTTTCTATACAAGCATCTGCTATTATTATACAAAAATATTATTATATATAAATGCAGTATGTGTACAGTAGACTAGTAGTGTTTGAGCGCGAGGTTTCATTTCAGACGTGTTGCTTTGTGATTGGACTTTCAACTTTCAACTTTCTGCATCGCTGCTTTTTGATAGCGTGGAAGATTAGTGAAGCAGAAAAATATAATCAGTAGACCTGATTAAGATGTTTATTTAACTAGCACGGAATATGCATCAATATACTCTACAACTTACAATACAACAATTCATACATTTGTGTTGTGTGGGAGAGTTGAGTTCCTGTTTGTAAATAACAATATAGAAACAAATTATCATTTGTAGATGATTTATTAGTCGAACCACTCATGTTTTTTGTTTTTTTAATGGTTTAAAAGACGAGACGATAAGATTTGTCGATTATGTTTCGTTAAAAAACAACTTCGAGTGAAACAAAATGAGAATTCACTAATTGTACCTAAGGACATTTAACTGTTCAAAATATTCATAATTATACTCTCTATTTGTTCACTTACCAATTTGAAAGAGTTTGTTTTATATTTATTGACTGTTTTCAGACACCCTGGGCCCAATTTCAGAGAGCTGCTAATGCAGAAAATATTGTTTATAAGCAGAACTAAGCATTGTTGAGCTGCTGGTAACCTTATTCTGGTGAACATCATTTTGTTGAGTATGCTGAGCAACTTTTTAAACTAAAGCAGCTTTATGTAATTGGGCACAGATATGGTAAACCACATATACATTATTATATGATATATATATATTATTATATAATATAATTATACAATGTTCGCATGTCTTGGTGACTGCAACAGGCGATATGTCTTCAATTATGGTTTATGCTATATAAACTCCTACGTTGATTGCTTTCACAAAATTCAATCAAATTATGTCAATCATTAATTTCCCCAGACTCATAATTGACAAAATGACAGGCTGTTAGAAATGAAGTAAGAATTAGTTTAACACCTATTAGATTTATTTTGTTAAAGGGAGTTTATACTTTTGGTAAATGTCAAAGACCAGTATCCTCACTTGGTGTATCCCAACATATACATAAAACAACAAACCTGTGAATGTTTAAGCTCAATCGGTCATTGCAATCACCAGAAAAAAAGTGGGGGAAAACCATATGTGTTTTCACTGTTTTCAAACATCGAGTTTTCGACTCATGAGATCAAAACTAATTGTTTTACTAATTTCTCAAAAACTATAGCATTTAAAGCAAAAATATTTCAAAGGGAGTTTCCCATCATGACCATCTTTATACCATGTAAGTTATGTGTGAATCTGTGAACATTTATAGTTTTACTCTAACCAATGTTACAAACACCCTTTAAGGGTAAATTTCCGAAGGACAAATATCCGGTACATTGATTTTTTAAGGGATTTTTTAAAGCCTTTTGTGTAGAATAGTTAACTCCGATGTTTACATTAAATCACAAAATTATGTCTGGTTTTAGAAACAAATTATATTTTGTTATCTCAAAAAGCAAGTTTATTGTCTTGTGTTAAAACAAGTGAAAGTGCTGAAGTGAAATTTTGAGGCAAACGGCTTCATAAACTCAAGGCGCACCGGCGCACCCAAGGGGGGGGGGGGGCTCGGGGGGCTTGAGCCCCCCCCCCCCCCCCCCAAGAGGGTCAACAAAAAATATTAAAAAAAATAAACCGGGGGAGGAAGAGGGAAGGAAAGAAAGAAAAAGAAAAAAATGGGGGAGGGGAGGAAGGGGGAAGGAAAAAAGAGCCGAGGGAGAAAAGTCGCAAATGTGTGTGTAGCTTTTGGTTTTTATTTCCGGTGGCAGTATTTTATTTTCTTCCTTTGCCATTCGCATTTGTTTTCTTGCCAAATTACTCTTTTATACGGGAGATTCGATATGGTGAGGTGCGAGGTGCGAGGTGAAAGATTTTGAACACCATTTTATGACAACTCCCTTGTAAATTGTTTATACTTGCAACAATAACATATTAAGCATTTGAAACCAACGAGCTAATTTGTCCAGGATAAAATATATCTCACGTCGTTCCGTCATTCAATGGTTGTCCACCTTATGGATTGCCTGTATAGTACTACACTTGAATTTGAGAAACGCCGGATAGTAATGTTTTTTTACCCGCAATGTTTTTAATGAATATGCATGGTACCAGATACCGACCAGATCCAAAATGCTTCTTTTCCACATTTTTCATTTTAGTCAGCTATGTTCAGGGATTAAAAAGGTCTGCAATCCTACCCTTTCCAAATTACACATCACATTTATGCTCTGGTTAAACTTATAATTTCATTTTTTAACAGTAATCTGATATAAATTATTATTATGTGACACCACTTTCGCAAAAGGTTTATCTTTAGGATCTGGGTTTGCCGCCCACTTATTCATGGAATTTGCCGCCCAGTGATGAAAAGTAGGTAGGACATTTTTTAAATAAACTTAAACAGATTTATATGGATCAGAAGTGCTTAAAAAGTATGTTTTTTCTAATTTTATGCATAAAGAGGCTTGATTTTTCACCCCTAAAACGCCAAAAGCTCAGAGCTCCAGGGGGCTTTGCCCCCTGGACCCCCACCGGGGCTTCGCCCCTGGACCCCGCCAGGGGCCGTAAGGCCGGCCCCTGGACCCCACCCAATACATTGGTTTGAGCCCCCCCACCAAAAAAAACCATAATCCTGGGTGCGCCGTTGATTTGAACAAGATTGGATATGTGCCCTCTTTCTTAATATCAAAAGTTGATAAAAATCAGACGGCTCAATCAAGATTATGTTTTCTTCCATTGGGCTGAGTACAAATCATGCCTGCAGGAAGTCCAGGCTCTGTGGCTATTTTGTAAACATTTCATGTCACTAGGTTACATGATCTCTTAGTTATAGTCTATATAGTCTAACTTGAATAAGTTAAAGGTTACGATTAAACTTGGAAGTTGACATCGACCGAAGCAAAAGACCAAGAAACTTCAAAGCCGTATGCACAGTCTTCTAAACAAAAGTACATCATTTAAGAAAATACAAGCCACAACTGTAACCCTACACCCACCATGACATTCTTGAGCGAATAGTAATACCCACGCTTTCATATACCATTATTTTTCGCAGACCACGTTATTTGATAAAACGCACTTTGCAATAGCCCCAACTTCCACAACTCTTGCTTCGTTACAAAATACACGGCCCATTGATTACGAGTAGGAAATGCTGCGCGCGCACCAATGGTCTATCGCCATTTTGTAATCCACATCTGCTTTCGACTCGTCAAACAGCGCTGGATTTCTCATCCTAGCTACTCACAGGACCCTCAAATTACTCCAATTTGTACACAGTAGGCAAGGTGAGTGCATTACCTAAATAACACAACAGTTCATATGGTGTACTTCGAACATGTTAAAAATATTTTGCGTTGGAAAGACTGTTGACATGTAATTCTTGTGTGGTGGTGGCTCCGTGAAAATGTATAATGACAATGGAGTGCTATTCTTTACGACTAAAAAAGTTAACGGGTTCGAAGTTGCTTGTTTTTTCGTAGGTGGTTTAGTGAGTTGTAGTCGTAGTTTACCAGCATGGAATATACAAGTGGTTTAACATAACTTTATTTCATAGTTGTTAATTCATGTCAATCTTTATGTACGTTGTTTGAGTCACAATTCATCTTTGAAATAGTAAAGATTGTTTTCGAAATACGTGCGGAAGTTACATTAGGCTGTATGACCTTGCCCAAACCTGCAGTATGTTAATGCTTTGAACAGTTTGCATTGGTATGTGGAAGAACGTAATCGTGTGTTCATGGTCCAAACACGCAGCCGGTAGTGTACAATAAAGACAACTTGTGTTCGATGATCTAGTGTTTTATGTACACACACATGTATGCTTATACACCACGTAGACTTCAAGTGAATGGTTGCATGTCATTAAAAAGAGTCATGTAAGGACTACACGATGCAGTATTATCTTCATGAAATATCTGCTGTGTTTTGAATTGACGTTCGTTGTAGGTCTATCATTGTATGGTTGGAAACAGGACCTTCGCTTCGCTTAAAGCGCGATGCAAGAATGTAGTTATTTATGATGGTTTCTTAAGATACGATTTTCTCGTAAAATCTATCCGTGGATACAGGCGGGAACGGTTTAATAAGAAAATAGTGATACAGGCTTGACGGAGAACAGATTTTCCAGGCCTACGAAATCCCAAAACCTTGATTTCCAAAATGTTGCTATTTGTATGTGTTTTTACTTAATAATGGTTATAGCTCATGCAGGAAAAATGCATCACAATGTGATTTAAATAGTTGATACCGGGTTGTGGTATTGGATTTTGTTTTCGGAATTCCTCAGTCACTTGCAAACTGATAGTGATTATGATAGGCCCTAAATTAAAATTTGACCGGATTAAATGATTACATTATAAAATATTAGCAGACATTACAACAAAACAAACAAGAAGTCTATACTTTTCAATAAATCAGCAGTAGAGCAGATATTCAGAACTATGAGTGAAATGGCTTTCTAAGCTTTGTCATTCTACGCTGAATAATAAACCATTTGAACTGAATTGGATACAAGAACAATCTTTATTGTTTTAACACAGGAAACAAAACTAAAAAATGAACCAGGTGTTTCGTTTTTAAATATGAAAACTAAGTGAACTATTAAATTTCGATCGTCAGCAGTTAGGCAAATGTGTTGAAGAATTTTGTAAAAACATTTTCGTCCGGGATAATTTGATATTTGATGAGATTAAGGTACGAACATAATGCTGCTCATTTGATTCCCAAAATGCACTGTCCGGGATGTATCGATACCTAACTCTCGTTAATGATACGTGGAACGAAATTACTATTGATGACGTCATTCACGGTTCATAGTCTATGGGGTTGGGTGTATCCAGTGTAAAATTTAACACTGAGGTTGGCTGTCATTTGTTTGAACCGGCTTTCTGAACTTTGTATTTAAAAATGTAATCGGTTTGAAGTCCGTGTGGAACTATAAAGTATAATAGTAATCGTGGATCAACCATGGATTACCGGATCATGTGGATTAAGTCAGATTAATATTTTATTTATTTATTATGTATGATGTAATTAAATCGTTATTTTTTTGTTATTACAATTATTGTTGTTTACTTTTTAAAGAATGTGTCTTTCAAACTGTTTTTGCAGTCTCGTTTTCAACAACAAAAACGAAATATATGTTGGATTTTTTTTTTCAAATAATTGTTCGTGTTATAATGAGAGAATCAAATTTGAACATATTTGAATTTTTGAAAAATATTTATAAACTTGTACACATAATTTCTTGACAATTATTTTCATTGTAGGCCTTTTACTCATCAACAAATGCCAATTAAGCTGACTGATAAAAAAAAGTTTATTTTCCCGGTGTTTCCTCCAAGAATTGATTCTCATTGGTTTTGCTGGATGTTTTTATTTCTATCTGAAGCACCAGAGACCATCAGTACATACACAATCAAATCACTACATTCGTTCTCGTCATTTAGTAAAATCAATAGGCCTCTGAATGGTGTTTACAACATAAGATTGGAAGTGTTAAGAGATGTGCACACAACTTACATGGTATAAAGATGGCCATGGTGGAAACCTTCCATGTGTGTGCTTGATAGTTTTCAGAGACAAACAGTTTTTGATCTCGCATGTCCAAAACCCGATGTTTGAAAAGAGTGAAACCATTTAAGTTTTTTTCTCTCACTATTTTCTCGTGACTACGCAGACTGATTGAGCTTCAGGATAAGATCATACTTTGGTAATGATCCTGAAAAAGGGTTTGTATATCTTTGTGTGAAGTCCTATTTGTTATAAAGATGGTAATGGTAGCAAGCATTCTACGGAATTATTTCGTCCGAAGGACCCCGTTGATTAGACATAAATAAAATTATGTCGATAATTTTGAATATAAATGCAGGCGATTTGCGGAAATTTCAGGGATGGATTGGACTTTTTTGATGAAAATACAGTGACAGTTTTTGCTGTTTTCACAACAATTTACGCCATGGCACTGTATTTAAACTAAAATTTTCATAGGTGACTTTTATTGTTATCCTTCTCGATAAATATGCCCGTGAACAAGTATTGTTGACTCAAACCAAACGATCATCCTATACCTTTAAACTACAAAGGTTTGTTGTGTCATGTGTTATGTTGGGTCATAATACATGTAGATTCAGAGCTGTGCACTAAAGTGCGCTATACTTATCTTTTTTCAGTTTTTAAATTACTCTTCACTGAAGTCTCAAATGATAAGCATGAGTTAACATGACATGGTTCAAAAGACTTTTATAATTCAGGTATCATTGTATGCTTCTACAATGTGTTGAACGTATTTGAAATCTGGATGAAAAAAGCAGACTGTGCTAACGTGACCTTTGACCTTCATAAAGTCTATCCGGGAGCAATGTTTATTGTGCTTGTGTGTACCAACTTTATCATTTACTCCCTCTCCCCGTTTTTGTTTTAGTCATGGCTGCATTTTTGCATCACTTCATACTTCTGTGTAATTATTCAGTGTACTAATTAGTAAACAGTTCTTTGGTTTCAATGTGTTTGCCTTATGTTCATAAATCTCTATGTGAGTTGTGGTGGCTCTGAGAAGAACCGGTGGTTTGACAACTCGACGTTTTGATCAGTGTGCTCTGATCGTCCAGGCGAATGTAGATGTCTAGTTGTCAAACCACTGGTTCTTTTCAGAACCACCACAATTCACACAGAGATTTATGTGGTGTCACTGAAAACCTCACTAGATTGTATCTCCAATATGCAAAGTTTCAAATCCTACTCATCTACATGGTAAGTTTGGGCGGTTTTAGTACATGGTGTTACTGAAAACCCTATTAGATTATATCTCCAACATACCAAGTTTCAAATCCTACTTTTCATGTATGTGTTGTGTCACTTGAAAATAGGGTACTGCTATGTGAGAATTTAATGTTGTTCATGTTCTTCATATGACACTTGAAGATGCTAGTTTCATTATACAGTCATTGGAATTAGCAGATACGATGTAGTTTTGACAACCGAGTTAATAAGATTGAAAAATAACAGTATTTGTGAGAAATGTTTTTCAGTCATAAATTGGAGGAAACGTTTACATGTTTCGATGATTTACCGTAATTTCCGCTTCAATTTCGTCAAGGTTACAAGCAGGCTTATCCGTCATGAGTTGTTTCAACCATGGAGCAATCTAGTTTATTGCTCCATGTTTCAACATACAATGTACAGGAATGCATTGTTATCCTGGCTATATACAGTGGTAAGCAAATGTACACGTACATGTAATGTACATGTGCCATTCAACTTTAGCTGCACTATAATAGCACTACCATTTTAGGCAACTGAATGGACGGGTTTCTCGGTAGAAAGACTTCAATTCAATTCTTCACCAAAATTATTGCCACTTCAATTAAGTATATGATTTTACAGTTGGAGTAAAACAATGAAAGAACGGTTATCTGTACATTTTGATGAACATGAGCTGTAGTATAAGAAAAAGTTGACATGACATTTTTTTTAATTAAACAGCGTTGAGATGTCGATGGGGTTGCAAAAAGCAGCGCTAGTCAGATGCAAGCCCCTCATTTGGCCCTTCAAGTATGCTAATTACAATCACATGTGGGCACAGACACTATTGGTGCATGGGCAAAATAGAGCTGCGACTTGGCAGACGCACACAAGCGTTTACGTGACGCCACAATCCAGCCCCATAATATAGTATAAAAGGGTGCGATGTTTCCTCGTTTTGCGTGGTGTAAAATTTACATATTTCAGGGGAAGGGTCTATTTAGGCCTATTTCTGTTCTGTTGAGAGACGCAGGGTCAGTCGTGGCATGGTCAGGCAGGAAGGTCAGCTAAACGCCATTGACGTAAACTGTGTCCATTCAGTCGTAATGAAACGTACAAATGATGTACGTGGTGGTATTGCAATAACATTTTTAGCCAGCCTGGGCTCGATTTCACAAAGCACTAATAGATTCATCTTAAGATGAGTTGTCAGTATCGCCATATATTGATTTTTATTGTGAAATCACACTTTGCTTTATAGCAATTAAGAGTGGTACAGTTAAGATCAATCTTAGCTCTTTGTAAAATTGGCCCATGGGTTTCTTACGGTGGCCCACAACTGTCACGGCAAAACCAAAAGCGCCACGGCAAAACCAAAAGCGCCACGGCAAAACCAAAAGCGCCACGGCAAAACCGAAAGAGCCACGGCAAAACAGAAAGCGTCACGGCAAAACCAAAAGCGCCACGGCAAAACCAAAAGCGCCACGGCAAAACCAAAAGCGCCACGGCAAAACCAAAAGCGCCACGGCAAAACCAAAAGCGCCACGGCAAAACCAAAAGCGCCACGGCAAAACAAAAAGCGCCACGGCAAAACCAAAAGCGCAAGGGCAAAACCAAAAGAGCCACGGCAAAACCAAAAGAGCCACGGCAAAAGCAAAAGCGCACGGCAAAACCAAAAACGCCACGGCAAAACCCAAAGCGCCACGGCAAAACCAAAAGCGCCACGGCAAAACCAAAAGCATGCGGGTTAAAGGTCGAAAGGAGTCGCGGTGATTCATGGGATAAGTTATAAATAAATGGTCAGCACGCGCGGTGTGCAGAGTTGATCTTTATGCCCACGTAATGTGTACGGGGACTGGGGAGGCACAGCACTGAGTTCCCCTCCAAAGTTTACCGAACCGATTTTCATGAAATTTGTCACAAATGTTAGTTTCATAAACAATTCAGAAATCATCAACGGTGCATTTGGGTGTAAATTTTGCCCATTTGTTGTAAATTTTGTTTTGTCCCTATTCCGTATTACAAGAGGGAGAAGATCATTTGTACATAACAGATAAGAGAAGGCAAGCCCCTTGGGCTAGCATGAGACAATGATTCTCCCTCCCATCAGCTAGAGACTCAAGCCCGCATAATAAAAAGGACAAATTGGATTAAAAAGTATTATGAATAACAACTCCAGAGTAATAATACATTTTTTTAAAGTGGGAATTCAAAATGGCCGCCACATCATTTTAATTTTTTTTTAATTTAATGTTTTGCTTTTTTCACTTACGGCCACCATTTTTCAGGGATGAAAATTCTCGGATGAAAATTCGATATTATTATTTTTTTGGCTATCAAATAAGAAATTGACATGTAAGAATATTTCATTGTTACAAATTTAGATATAAGTTGACCCTCTAATTACAGGCTGAAAACACAAAATCCAAGATGGCCGCCGGATGTGGCGGCCATATTAAATTCCCACTCTGCACTTAACACTATCACAGGATTCATCACTCTGACATTTCAAGAAAATAAATAAAATGGGTAATATTTGTTTGAAAAGTCAGAAAAAATAAATAAAAGTGTGTGAACCGATGTCAAACAAATGGTTGTCGCGGCAACAGTTCACACCCAGTAACATTGACTTTTTGAAATAGAATGACATAAAATATATTTCGGGAAAGTCAGGAAATTTCCTGGCGATCGGCCTTGGCGTTAAAAAGTTACAAAGAACAAATTGGTTGGGGGAACATTGTGCCCCCCCCCCCCCCCCCCCCCCCGGTCCTGATAGGGTTAAGGTTCTCGGTCAATTACTCTGTGAACTACAGAAGTAACTTGAAATCAAGTCGTTAGATTTTATCCCATTGTTATATACGTCTTATGCTATAGTGGAGCCGAGGATGGAACCTGTGATGTCATATCGTAGAGTAATGGAATGTTGAATGATACACAGTAGAACCATTTTCAGCAATGTGAGTTAGTCTTAAAAATCATTCCAGTGCCGATTGTATATAATAAAAGTCATTTTGTTTCGATTTCTTTTCTTCCTCTTTTTGTTTACGTCAGGCTGCTAAACAGTGCTATTCATACCATCATGACCATGACCATGTGCCATGAAGCCTGGTAAATATGGGACCTGAACGTGTGTACAGATCAACTGCACACCGCGCGTGCTGACCATATTTATATCTATTCATTTATAAACCTACCCCATGAATCACCGCGACTCCTTTCGACCTTTAACCCGCATGCTTTTGGTTTTGCCGTGGCTCTTTTGGTTTTGCCGTGGCTCTTTTGGTTTTGCCGTGGCTCTTTTGGTTTTGCCGTGGCTCTTTCGGTTTTGCCGTGGCGCTCTTGGTTTTGCCGTGGCGCTTTTGGTGTTGCCGTGGCGCTTTGGGTTTTGCCGTGGCGCTCATTTGGTTTTGCCGTGGCGCTTTTGGTTTTGCCGTGGCGCTTTTGGTTCTGCCGTGGCGCTTTTGGTTTTGCCGTGGCGCTTTTGGTTTTGCCGTGGCGCTTTTGGTTTTGCCGTGGCGCTTTGGGTTTTGCCGTGGCGCTTTGGGTTTTGCCGTGGCGCTTTGGGTTTTGCCGTGACAGTTGTGGGCCACCGTAGTTTCTGCATGGTCACAGGCACTCACAATCGAACACATTGTAATATAAAAACCTTGACGCTGTTTTGGTAGTGGAGGTGGAGTGGGTTGAGAGAGTTCAGTGTACGTCACTGACTTCGCGATTAGGCAATTCCACATTAGGTCTTGTTTTTCTGTTAAATTGGGGTGAATTTTTTCGTAGAATAACTGCATTTTCGATCGACTTCTTCGACACACGTTCCGCATTTCAAATCGGAAACCTGACATTAAGAAAAAAGTTAGGCAATCAAATGTTGGCTTCATTATTTCGGATGATAGTTATATATTAAGGTTAAATATTATCACATCAGAAATGAATCATGATCCCAAACTCTATACCCATGCATAGGAGTTAAGTAGATCAACAGTTGACTGTTGATTCTAATTCTTGATGGTTTACCCTAACCCGGATGTTCCCTCACGGAAATACAAAACGGTCTTGCCTCAATGTTCTGAACAAAGAAACTGCAAACTGCTGGAATATTCCAGGCTGAAGAAGAATGGGTTCTGAATTTAGCGAAGATTCACTGAAGCCAAACTAGATTATCTTACTATGACATCATCCAAAAGACAACATCAACCTTTCATTTTTTTAAATACACATTTTCTTAAAGATAAATACAGAACCTCAAACGACCATTTACGATTACCTTTTAAAGCACAGGTTTACTTCGTCAGTAAAGATGATTCTTAATTTGGGGACAAATCTCATTTACTGACGCGAGGGACGAGATTTTTGCAAAAATATTAGTTTGGATATGTTTGTGTGTAGTTTAATTAGGTGTTCGGTCTTATAAGACCGAACAACTCCTTGTTTTTGTTCGGTTTTTTTCTTTCTTTGTTTTGCTTATTCTTCTGATAGTCGTTTGTCCGCAGAAAAACATACTTGCAAACCTTTGATCAACTTGAAACTTAATGTGACATTAGAACATAAAGAGCAGAAGATGTGTGAGCAATGACGTCATGATGACGTCATCGGGTGTCAAATTACAAGCCATTTAAGGTCAAAAAGTGCCCTCATGCCAATGCCTGTATGTTTCTGAATAGGAAAGCTATAATATTCATATTTAAACATTATGATAGATCAAGACACGGGCAACATTTGAAAAGTTAACGCCAAATTCACATGACCTTTACTTCCGGTCGTAACGGAAGGTCAAAGTTTGCCTTTCTGCAATTCTTAACCAAAAAACATTTCCTGCCCAAATTCTTCACTTCTGTTTATCCGATCAACCTCAAATTTACACCATGTTAGAACCTTGATGAAACCTCCATCAAGTTGTTGTGACGTCATGATTACGTCATCAGGTGTTGAAATACAGTAAATCAAAATTTAATATTTCAAAAAATCATAACTTAATCATTACTGAATGGATTGCTTCAATCAATACATCATCGGACAGGTCTTTTAAAACTCAACAAATGCTACACAAAGAGTTATCCCGGTTGTTCTTGACTTCCCGCTGAAAATGTAAGTTGAACATTACGTTAGTATTAGCCAGCAGGTCTAGTCATTCTGCTCCATTGACCACGCGTAATCTTGCATGTACATGTAAACGGTACACACACTGCGCCATTGATCTTAGGTGCAAAGTCCACGAAGACTGCATTGCTGTGTCGTGATACGTTATCCATGGTGGCGCTATACCAAGTTAATGGTCCTTTGTTACTGCACTCGTCGATAAATGCAACCATCCTTCGGAAATCTACGATGTTCGACGGTGGTCCAATGAATAGCTCATTGCATAACCTTCGTGTTAGCCTTTTGTTGGCTTGGTGGTAAATATCAACTGAACGAGTGTATTTTGCTGAACTGTTTTGGTGATTTGAATAACTTTTGATAACTGAGAAAATGCAATCGGAAAAAGGTCAACATAAATTTGACTCTGATCAACAACGGTTTTTATGCGAATCTAACTTTTAGATCCTGTTGAATACTTCAAAGAAATACAATGTGACTAGCAAAATAAATTCAACATAAATTGCACATCGTGTAAACAGTAGGTTCTTATGCCCTTTTCATAATCATGACAAATGATGTTGCTTCACACATAAGGTAGCAAGCATGCGTAGTTTGATAACATTAATTTTTGAATTGTTAGTGATAGTCTTTTAATTTATCAGTTAAGCATGTTAAGTTTGTGACTATTTACATGAAAATTGTTATACATGTGTATCTAAACTACTTTATGGAGACTCATACAGCAACGATATCACTTTCCCCCGTGTACACTAAAAGTATAAAAGTAATAGGTTTGCAAACGACTTTTTTTGAAAATTAAAAAACTTTCAATATAAATCTGCTTACGCATTTTAGTAACATAACAGTGCCCCATACCCGAACACCTAGTGTTTGTTCTCACAAACACTAAATCTCTAGTGTAACTTGATTCTGTACGTGACTGTCAGCGGGAAGTTTCATTTGTTGATTTCATTGAAGCATAAAATACTGTTTGCCCTCACACGTACGCTGCAACCTTAGCATACTCTTGGGCCAATGTCAGCATTCAAGCACATCATTATCAAAAGAATTTCAGTAGAGAGAGAGAGAGAGAGAGACAAAAACAAGATTAAAAAAAAAAAAGGTTTGTGACTATGGTTTTGATAAAAGAGACATAGTGCAATAAACCGAGACATTGAAATAATGCAGACGTCTAGACCTGTTGTGTGGGCAGCTATTAGCTTTGTGTAAGAAATAAATTCTCCCATCACAGTAATGTATCTAACTCTAAAGAAATATGTATTTAAAGAGCGTGTACTTTGTAGAACTGCAGTTGAGCGGTTCACCCATGCAGTGGCACGAGCTTATTGGTGTAAATGTTAGCTTAGTACCTGGACGAAGAAAGTACAATGAAGTGGTTCAAATATAAATGGTAAGTAAATTTACAATCATGAAAAATAGACCAAATAAGTTATGAACCGCTATTCCTTTCGTATAATAGGTAATGTCGACATTAAAATGAAATAAAAAGTTGCAGCAAAATTGCGTTATAGTGGTTGTAAATTGGCAAGATGATTGTATCTCTTACTGTATGGATCATAATGGTTTCCATTGTGTGCAGAACATTCGTAGAAGTACCAAGAAAGTAAACTTCTTTTTGGAAAAGTGCATGGTTTTAGTTGAACAGCAAATTTAGTACCTGAAACCACACACTAACCGACTATGTTTTTATGTCTTGTTTAAAGTAATTGTAATACTTATTTTGTTATGAGTTGAATACTGCGGAAAGTACCGTAGACTATAGTTGAAAGTCTATTATTTTACCAACTTACGTGAATACCTTTATGCAACATAAAGGGCAGAATGGTTTACAGCATTAATCACCACGTGTATGTTCTTCAAAACAAAACATCCAAGATTAAATAAACAGAACCAAGTGATGCATGTACTAGATTAAAATTACTAATGCAAGATTGTTCACAGCTGACATTGTGTCATAAGACTAAATGCAGTCTTGTCGTTGACTCCTCGGCAATCTGCGAGTCCGAGTGTCTTAAGAAATCAGATATGACGTAGGCGGTCAGGAGTTATTAAGCCTCGAGTCCGAGTTTGAGTCATCAGAAATGTGACTTGGACCTCATCCTCAAGTCCGAGTTTAAGTCATCAGAAATGTGAATGAGTCGTCACTCCTCGAGTCCGAGTCTGATTGGCTCGGTCTTCATACGCGAGACTGATTACTAGCCATCAATACGGTGACTGGAGTCAGATTTTAGTCTAAATCATACAACTCAACGGGCCGATGTCTGCTTGCAATTAAAAACTACATTTTAAACTTGAAATAAGCTACCTCATATTATAAAGGTTGGATTGTATTTTATATGTAGCCATAAATTCATTGTGATTGCAAGCTTGATACCTCTGATATGCTCATCCTACATGAGTAACTACGATAGAAGGGCTCCAAGCTTGATACCTCTGATATGCTCATCCTACATGAGTAACTACGATAGAAGGGCTCCAAGCTTGATACCTCTGATATGCTCATCCTACATGAGTAACTACGATAGAAGGGCTCCAAGCTTGATACCTCTGATATGCTCATCCTACATGAGTAACTACGATAGAAGGGCTCCAAGCTTGATACCTCTGATATGCTCATCCTACATGAGTAACTACGATAGAAGGGCTCCAAGCTTGATACCTCTGATATGCTCATCCTACATGAGTAACTACGATAGAAGGGCTCCAAGCTTGATACCTCTGATATGCTCATCCTACATGAGTAACTACGATAGAAGGGCTCCAAGCTTGATACCTCTGATATGCTCATCCTACATGAGTAACTACGATAGAAGGGCTCCAAGCTTGATACCTCTGATATGCTCATCCTACATGAGTAACTACGATAGAAGGGCTCCAAGCTTGATACCTCTGATATGCTCATCCTACATGAGTAACTACGATAGAAGGGCTCCAAGCTTGATACCTCTGATATGCTCATCCTACATGAGTAACTACGATAGAAGGGCTCCAAGCTTGATACCTCTGATATGCTCATCCTACATGAGTAACTACGATAGAAGGGCTCCAAGCTTGATACCTCTGATATGCTCATCCTACATGAGTAACTACGATAGAAGGGCTCCAAGCTTGATACCTCTGATATGCTCATCCTACATGAGTAACTACGATAGAAGGGCTCCAAGCTTGATACCTCTGATATGCTCATCCTACATGAGTAACTACGATAGAAGGGCTCCAAGCTTGATATCTCTGATATGCTCATCCTACATGAGTAACTACGATAGAAGGGCTCCAAGCTTGATACCTCTGATATGCTCATCCTACATGAGTAACTACGATAGATATGTAGACATAAATTCATTGTGATTGCAAGCTTGATACCTCTGATATGCTCATCCTACATGAGTAACTACGATAGAAGGGCTCCAAGCTTGATACCTCTGATATGCTCATCCTACATGAGTAACTACGATAGAAGGGCTCCAAGCTTGATACCTCTGATATGCTCATCCTACATGAGTAACTACGATAGAAGGGCTCCAAGCTTGATACCTCTGATATGCTCATCCTACATGAGTAACTACGATAGAAGGGCTCCAAGCTTGATACCTCTGATATGCTCATCCTACATGAGTAACTACGATAGAAGGGCTCCAAGGTCACATTAAGTTTTGTAATGCACTTATTTTGTCAATAGATAAAGTCATAATAATGAAGTGGAAAACAAATTACAAGCCTCTAACCTAACGTTAAAATAATTTAAACTGCAACTATATGTGTTACACTTCCAGTGCAAGTTTCGTCAACATCAAAAGACATCAAATGACGTCAACATTTGGTGTATGTAAATTTTTGTAAGAGAAGGGAATCAAAACGGGGTTGATTTTGACCTTTTGTCACGCAACCATTCCTCTTTGGAATGTACTAACCCATTTGTTGTTGATACCAATGATGTCAATATTCAAATTGCGCTCAGGAAGAGTATAAACTAAAATGAAATTTTACACAATTTTAATGTGAGGTAAGAGACTCCCTCTTTCATTGTTAGGACTTTATTTATTGGAAAATGAGTGCATCACAAAACTGAATATAACCTTGGGGCCCTTCTTTAAGTCTCATTTAATCCTGGCAAAATGCTGTTGCCTCGCAGCTTTAAATATGGTTCAAATGGGTTGCTGAGGAGAGAAGTTAACAGCATGCACTATAAACAGTTTTGCTTGGTCATGGAACGTGTCACCAATTGTGGTACACGTAGAGATGTTTTCAACACGTAGAGATGTTTTTTGCCTTTTCAACACTATTTTGCTGCTGTCCTTTACCCGTAGGTGGTTCTGATGTATAGAAGAAATCCAACCAAACGATCTTTCCGAACATTCTTGTTGCTGTTTTAATTGTGACTTTTAGTCTATATGATTGTATATCAACTATCAAGCTAAACGGATCCGGATTTGTGAATCGTCTGGTTTTCGTTTGTATCCTGGATCCAAAGTCATAGAGGTGCTTGTTTAAAATGTTCTGCTATAAAGTAAGAAAATGGATACTACCAAAGATCGTTCATGTGACATGGTATTTGGCGGGTAATCTTATTCTAGTCTAAGAATAGTTTTGTTGTGCTTAGCTACTTTTGTGCTTAAGCATCAATTATGAAATTGGACCCTGTTGGTAAGTCATTACGTAACACGCATGCGTATCTGCTGCAAGCCCAAGGTTTTTGCTACATCCGACTCCAAAGCAGACATACAATAATTGTGTGTAATTTTACAAAAAATAACTTGCCCGTTTCACCGTTCAAAAGCATTTCTTATACAAACTTTTAATGCTGAGCAGACTTTAGTCTTTGAAGACTGTATGCGAATGCCAAGTCCACCTATGAAACCCTTCTCGCACAAACCATCAATAAAGCCTAGCTGAATGCAATTTTGTGAAGTGGGTGTATGGCACAGTGGAATTACGTCACACATACGAACAGGATTACCACTAAAAGTTAATGTTGTTATTCGGATATCCTTACAGGTGTTACACCATGGAGGTGGTTCCGGATCGGATACGACAGGATTTTCCGAAAGGACTCGGTTTTCGAGAGTCTAAGATGACTGAAAACCTTATGGGTACGTGCATTGTTCGTAATACTAACAGGTGTATGTTACTTAAAGGGGTCGTGTCGTCATGATCAAAGCAGGCCTGTGGCGGTACATGGAATTATGAACTCTCACACAGGTACTGCACTGTCCATATTTGTATGATACGGGGAAGGGCGCGTGACTGTAACACTAGGGTGGGTCAGCCACCAGCTTGCTTTGATGACGACACAGGCCCTTTAAACCCAAAGTTTCCTTAAATGTGCAGCCGATGTTAAGGTGAGAGAATTAAAACATAACTGTATGCAACCAGTTCTTATAGCGCTGTATCACACCCGACGGCGTCTCAAAGGTATGCGGAGCTACGGTTCGAAATATAGACCCATTTATATAAATAACACCATGTGATTTTTAATAAGGTGGCAAGCGAACGAATTTAGAAAGTTTACATGTTTACATTATGATTATTATTTATGTAATTAGAACCTTATTCCTTCTCTTTAAAGGAGTGTGGGCGACTTCATTAATCAGTAAAGGTGCGACATTCGGCCCATTTCAGGGAGAAAAGAAGAAACTTCAAGATGTTGAAGATGACACATACAGCTGGGAGGTAAGTCAAATCTAAGAATCCTAAAGTTATAAGTCATTTGTATTAAGAAATGACAATGCTGATACTCGGAGTTTGAATCTTTTTGCTATGTATTATTGATTATATATATGTTTTTCCACGTGCATTTTGCAAGTTTATTTGAATTTTTGTTCATATTTTATTCTTGCTCTTTTCGTATAATTATTTGTTTTCAAACACACACAAATGCATCATGCAGAAGCAATATTCTTGATCGAAAAAAATCACCAGAGAGAGAAATGAATAGTTTTCTAACCTGTAGTTTTGTCTTTCTGGTGATGCACAGAGTCTGTAAACCTCCTGAATTGTAACATCTTGGAGGTTCTAGAATAAGGGGGACTCTACCGGCCACCCATTTTTTTTAATTACGTGAACTTCCACAGAATATTTTCTCTTTGACGTAAAATGGTATTAACAAAGGAAAAATATTATTTATCTCAACGAAACGTTTCCTACATTGTTAACTATTTTTGTGGTTTTTTTATATAAATATAATCTGAAGTTTGCCTTATGTTTTGTTTTAAAGATTCGCGGGCCAAAGGGTCGGCGTCTTTACTGCATTGATGCGGTAGATCCAACCAAAGGGAACTGGATGCGATATGTGAAAAGTGCACACTACTACGAAGAGCAAAATATAATTGCAACCCAAGAAAAGAAGAATATATACTACAAAGCTATGAGGGTATTGACAACATTTTCTTCTCTTAATAGCAAGTTTTAAAATGTCTTAAACATTTAAAGAAAGTCTTTGCTTCGAGACTTTGGTGACAGAGACTTTAGCAAGTAGTTCCATTGCTTGTTCTGATCATCCCATATTTCCAAGAACAATGCTTTAACCTGGTAAGTTTGCTGCCACCTAACGTCCCCAAAAGTCTCCCATTGCTTTGAGCATGGAGTGTATTGAACTGACTCACAGTATTTTGGGGTTTTACCCTTACCAATGTGGGGTAAGCACTGTTTTTTCGGTGCTTTTCGATTCATACATTGGAAATCCACAGATTATTCGAGTGGGATTTGAACCAACGACATCCCCCGCATTTGAGTATGAACCGCAAAATCACCGAGCGTACCCGATGATCAGAGGCCTGTTCGAATCATGTATTTGACATTCAGCACTGCAAACGATTCAACCGAGTCCACAGGACTCTGGAAGCAGTGGGTATACAATAGTGCAATTATCAGACATCGATGTAAGGAGAAGAATCGAAAGAGATATTCTTTATTCTCGATGCAGTTTACAGTTCGTTTATGTTACATATTAATTCCAATTTCTTGAAGTTACTAAATTCCCAGTGTTTTTTTACAAAGAGTGTTTTTAAATTTACTTTTTTTTTCTTTTTCTTGAAGGATATCCCCGCAGGTGAAGAGCTTTTATGCTGGTTTTCTACTGGATACATCCCCAATACATCACAAGTAAAGGGGGACACGCCCTACCAAGATGAATCCAATGACGAACTACCCATCCAAGACTTAACCAAAGATCCAGCTCCATCTGGACGAGACACATCTTGTGAAGATGACACACACATGCAAGACTCGCCCACACCCATGCAAGACTCACCCACACACGGTGCTTCAATAGTAGATACATTGTACCATGACACGTCCGTCCAAGAAACTTCTACCAATGCCATGCCCACTGAGGACGCAGAAATGACACCCTTGGAGAATGGTTCATTGGCCATTGCATTAGGAGGATTCCAGATATCCAATGTGGTGTCCCTAGCAAGTCCTGACAGTGTGATTATAGATGATTCATCAGGTACTGTGATATCTAAATTTTTCTACAAAAAACATGATTTGCTGTTGCGGTGTTTCCTTTCATTATCTAGATTACAACAGCATGCAATCAAGTCCAATCGAAATATGTTTGTGCACCCATTAAAAATGTATACAACTTCAACCATAACACAAACTGATGTTCTGTATCTACGTCATAAATCAGTAGTTTTGTGTCAAGTGTTGTCGTTTGCAATCGAAGATTAAAATAAGTTTAAAATGCAAATGTATTTAAAGAACAGCATTGTATAGTTTGACTTAATTGTGGCCACAAATAAAATAGAATGTTTCTTTTCATTTCTGTTTGTTTATAGACCTAATGGAGTGCCAAAACCACATGCCAATTTTGGAGAAAATCCAAGCTGAAGTGTCGCGCTGTTCTGACATAACTGCAGCCATCTCTGTACGTGTTTCACCTCGATCCAAAGATACTACCCCATCTAACTCGCCCCCACTGATATCACCAATATACAGCAACGTTCTCGATGATACGGGGGTGCGTTACAATATGAAAAGGAACAATGCTGGTGTTGATCATGTTGAAAACAAAGAGGTTACGGCAGTGGAAGAGGATCTTCCAGATTCTGTAGTCAGTGAGAGTTCCTCTGGATGTATACAACCTGAGGAGAATAATGTTGGACGTCATGGAGACAAGAAAAACGATAGCAATGTTGCTCAGCTTTCAGTAGAACCCTCTGTAGCGCCACCATCGATGAAAACAACGCAAGAACTCGTCGGTACTGTCCGGACAACAGGATGTATGCTACATGATCCAAGAGACTTTAAAAATAAAGTTGATTACATTACAACGACAAAAGGCAAGACAAATATTCTGAAATGCTTAACTTGCTTTACTGTTTACCGTAACGTCGATGATATGAAAAAACATTTCGTTAATCACACAAATCTACCAAAACGAAGGAAAAGATTGCGACGGAATGACAGGGAAATGGTTGTTCCAGGTAACACGTCACCGAAAGGTAACGTAGATCGAGTTATAGAGAGCGACTCCGCTGCCATGGAAACCAATGTCAATGATGGTCAGTCATCTCAAACCGATAATGGTCAACCGTGTGACTCATTAAAAGAAACGAGCCCTCTTAGTAGTGCCGACACGGCAACCAATGTTCAAATGCAGTGCGATTTCTGTTCCCGTTCACTTGATAACGGCGTGTTACTGGATGATCACATTAAGGCACACCTTGCTAATTTGATTCCGTATCAGTGTAAGATTTGCCAGGAGGAGTTTTCCTCCCTCTCCGGCATTCATGACCACATTCTATCGTTCCACAGCCCACCGGAGCCGCGGCCAAATCCTCCCTTCGGAACTAATGGAACCGACGGAACCGATATCAGTGTAAGCGCGTATCAGGACAGTTCTACCAACGCTAATCCAACATTACCATCATTCAAGAAGAAGCGAAAGATGAAGCGCAAATTCCCCGCGAAATCAGGCTCAGTTCAGCAACAACCGCAGACGGCACAATACACTGTACAGAGTTCAACAAACATGTCACGGGAGATTAGGATCAAGAAGAAAAGGAACCCCAACAAGGTCCACCCATGTAGCTTATGTGAGAAAATGTTCGCATCCAAAACTAATGTCTACCGTCACAAACGGGTAGTTCATAAAATCTTAACGATGAGAATGAGGAAATCTAAACAAATAAAGAGCTTAAGTGTCCGACAGCTACGCGTTGATACATCAGAGACGTCCGATGAACCGAACTCCTTATCAAAGGTTAAAGTTGACTTGCGCCAAGTAACCTCATCAAGTGATATCCAGTCAACTGAAGACACTGATGTTGGAAAGTCTAGTTGTGTAAGTTCCCCACCAACTTCCCCGAATACCAACTTACAATCGTCAAAGAAAGTTTATATGTTAGGTGGGAGACGAGTTAGGCCTATACTACCGGCGCCAACTTCTTCATTGGGTGTTGATTATTCAGTCAACACGATGAAAAACAATCCCGTATCTCTAACTTCAAACACATATGGCCATCAAAGACAGTTGGCTTTACAACCGCACAGTGCTCGTGACAACATTGCTGAACAGCATGAAATACACCATTTAGATATGTCTGCAAGCGAGGGACCTATGGTGTCATCATCACATCGGATCCAATCCAACAACGCTGCGCTTGAATTTCACAAAAGTGCGCCACCTGGTGTTAGACCACGTGTTGATGTCAAGGGTCAACCTGATCTCGAGGTTACACGTCAAGGATATACTTCAAGATACCAGACCCAGAGTGGCCGGTACCAGGGGAATAATCCCTGTCAGTTTTCTGTGATCAGTCCACAGTATGCCAATGCCCCAGCGACTGATAGAGTCGACCATATGGTTCCACTTGCCCAAAGTCTGCCGAGAAATGCCTCTCCACAGCAAAGTCTGAATGCAGGATACCCAACTTCTGTCAAGCATAAGAGAAAGAAGCCACCGGTATCACCAACACAGTTTACAAATCCCACCAGTATTCTCGGTATTTCAGCAAGAAAACCAAAACCTTACGTGCCTATGAGCGACTACATTAAAAGAAGATGCCAGCATCCACCTGAGGACATCTACGATCAACATGGAGCTATGAACCTTGCCACAAAGAAAGAATACGTCGACTCAAATGACAATGAGACGGCATTGGATCTGACTGTGCATACAAGAGGAGTTAAGTTTGCTAAGACGGTACCTGTATCGAATTTGGACTTATATCAGATACCGGTGCAAACTGTTCCTCTAGACCTAAGTATGAAATCTACTCCTAGGCCTCACCCGACCTTCTCTGAAGACAGCACCATTGGACAAACAAATCTCAACTCGGGTCATTTATCAACGCAGCTATTGAGGGCTTTGGAAGTTGTAAATGCTCATGCAGCTATGCAGGTCAAAACTCGAAATGTTGATTTAGAGAAACTGAACATCAGTCATTCACACGGCTCAACTGAAACAATTATTCCAAGGCAATCAAAGACGGCTATCATGTACGAAGGAAAGGTGTATTGTGATGACTCTAACTCACAAGACTCGTACGCCGCAACGTTGCCGAATTATGAAAGTACTGTTTGGCCAAAAAATAAGTCCCAGCACTCGCTTCTGATGTCACAACCCGCTATGGAGAAAAATTATGTCAAAGACGTGGACTTTGTCAGACTCGACGAGGATCCTGTTGAGGAGGATTCAGTCAAAACAACGATGACTATACCATCCAAATCTAAAGCAATGAAGTTTGATTGTAACGTATGCAATGTTACCTTCACATCGATGAAGTTCATGACTACACACGTGGTGGAGCATGCTGATGAGTGGCCATACAAGTGCGAGTTTTGTGTGTTCCTATTTAAAGATCCTCAAGATCTGTGGCGTCACCGCTCGGATCTCCACCATGTCCAGAAGATGTACGCATGCACCCTTTGCCAGAGGGATTTTGTTTACTTTTGTAACTTGAAGAAACATCAACTTGAAATCCATGGCGTGAAGCAATGCGTCTACAAAGAGTTAGACCAAGGGCAACTGCGTCCACAAAATTTTACTGATCCGACAAAAGCAGTTTCAATCCATACCCAAGACAGTACTCCAGAAGAGCAACATTCTAGATTGTCTTTTCTTGCCCAAGAAATGAATAAACCCAACACTCTTAAGATTGGGCGGTTGACCATTAAGGGACCCTCACCAGGTGTATCACCAGCAAAGCCCAATAAATCTACCCGTAAACAGGTTCCATTAAACCCCCAACGGCACCATCCATTCGCTCGAGCTAGGCAGATTGGATACTTGAGTATGTTGGCTGATCCCAAAAACCATCAGACCCTGAGCTCAACACTTGTGAACAGATGCACAAAGTGTGAGAAGGAGTTTGACTTCATGGCAGATTTCCACCAGCATATATTAGAGTGTGCTGTCCAAAGTGCTCAAACTACTACTCAGACTGGTGCTCAAGAGGCTGAGAAAAGTCCAGTACCCATGTCAGATATCAGAAATACATCTGCTCCAAGTACTCCTAACGAAAAAGTTGTGAATAACATCACTTGTGGGAAAAATAAGCAGAAGGCCCTACAGCAGACAGATGTTATTAGACTTGCTAGTAGTACGCCAAAACGACAACGCGCCAAACCAGGATTGAAGATCTACAATCCTAAGAATTACTCACGTCGTGAACCGGCAGCAAACATGGACGACATCCACACATGTCATGGCTGTGGCAAAAAATTCTACTTCATCAACCGTTTAGAAAGACACATGAGAATGTGTCCAAACAGGGAGAAACTGAAGCTGAATGACGTCACTCAAGTCAAACAGACAACGAAGAAGACGGACAAGACTCTACTTAATTCTCAGCATCAATGTCCTTTCTGTAAGCATCACTACACCTACTTAAAAAGCCTGAAAAAACACGTCCTCGTTTGTCAGTTCCGTCCAGCGGATATAGTTGATCCACTTAAAATAATCGAGGACAATTATCAGAGACAACAAGAAGAGATTCTAAGGATGAAGTCACAGAGTGAAGAAGTTATCGATGTTTCTAATACAAAACAGCGTGCGCAAGAGATCAAGCAAAAGACTATTGCATCAAAATACGATGACGGAATTTATGAGATCGCTGAAGAGAAGCAACCAAAAACAACCATGAAAATAAAGAAGAAAAAGAAGAAGAAGAAGAAGAAGAGCAAAGTTAAAGTGCATGGCAAGAGAACCAAACTGCCAATGACTTTCGACAACATACAAAGCACTGAATGCGATGGATCATCCTCAGTCCTATCCTCGTTCTCTTTGAAGCTTAAACGAATCACGGAACATAGCGGAACTCCTGTTGGATCAAATGAGTCCGAAGCAGGGGGTTTGACAAACCATGAAGACACGAGGTGGTGTCTTGCTCCTGATAAGGTTAACCAGAGCAACGATGAAATACAGCATTGGGAGGATCCAATGAACAACGTACCTCTTCAGCTAAAGAAATATCCAATCAGGGAACGTAATGCCTCTGTGTCAACTAGATATGAAGATCTTTCACAGTTTAATCTTGGTACGAGGTATCTTCGAGGACCGAGAAGTAGAGCAAGGGGGCGTGCTAGAGGAACACCGTTTGCCAGTAGCAGGGGTGCGAGCTTTTCTATGACTGCAAGGGGAAGAGGGAGTGAGAGAAGAGGACGAGGTGGTCGGGGACGAGTTCGGAAAAGAGGTGGTAGAGGAGTTCGAGGTAAATTCGCATCATCACAACCAGGACACATAAGCGATGACGTCAGTGGGACAGAAGCGTCAAATACTAATAGTACCACCATTTACAAAGAACCTCATAAAACTGAAAGAGCACATCTGAGAGGTAGGGGCAGGGCTAGATGTAGAGGAGGATCGAGACGAGCAAGAGGAATGGGGAAAGGTGGAGCAAGGGGGAGGTCAACAGTATCAACAATTATAAAAAACAAACATGCTGACGTTGGTACACCGCTTCGTTCTGGTGATGAATCTGCTGAAACAGCGAGTTTACTCCAAGTTGGCTTCAACTCAAGGGAGAACACTATCAGTGAGGAGAAGCAGGACAACTCAGACGAAGAATGTGGAATAATCAATGGTAAGAAAGATCCAGAAAATATTGAGATGAACACAGTTGATGGTGACAATGAAGACGATGCTACGGATTCTTATGAAGGGTTTGGAGAGAAACATGGCTCGCCAATTCCCAATTCACCTACTCAGCTGGCAGATAGCCAAGAACATCTAGCCACCCCAATGTTTCCCAAACCAAACACAATGGACTATACAAGCAACATGGATACCATGCCATTAGCGGAAAGTGATCGGGAAGTTCCGGACTGTCTGGAACATTAGACAAACAGGACGCCATTTGAGTAAAGAAAAACCTTTTGCTTAGATGACAAAAGAAAGTTGTCCATTGGCCCTTCGTGTGCGCCGTGCGTCACATATTGTGCATTTTTGTCCATCGCTTTACCATCGTTTAACCTCTGAAATGGCGGCGTAACGACTACAGTGCATAGGTCCATTGTGACCGAGAGTGGAAAAAATTCAAACCCAAACACTGTCTTTTTAGAGATTATTCAAGATAATCATCCAGTGATTTTTCATGTTTGTAAACTCACATGGTCCGTTTTTGAAACCACTGCTCCGAGGCTCCGGCTTTGGCATTTGCTTTAGATCCCGATCCTCTAATTTAGAATTTGTACACTTTCGGTACGAGACTTTATAGAGGCAGACGGAGCCTAAACATTGGTTTCGAAAATGGCCATAATAGGAGAGTGACGTGGCAATAAGCGTGCTCAAGCACGTGACGTGATTGATTTTAATGGGGTAAACAGTCACATCAGTATGTGCACATTTTGAATTTGTCTTTATGGTTCAAAGCAATATGCAAATTCTTCACAAATAATTTATGGTTTATCACTGGTGACGACAAGACATTTTATTCATGTAGATTTATTCATTATGTTTTAAATATTGATTTTATCATAATTAATAATTGTATTTATTAATATGTTCACTATCGGCTTCCGTAGAAATACGTCTTCCTGATCTATCGCTATTAGTGGGAAACTAATATTTTGTAATAGTTATTTTGCAACAAATCTTAATGGAAATGAATCATCCACGGATTTTTAAAGAGAAAGATGTGGTTTTAAAGGTTTATTTTGGTTGGATCAATGTTTGCGAACAATAAACATGATTCATAATTGGGATTTTTGGAAGAGTAAAAGCAGCGCAGCGCAGCTAACTTCATGCGCGTTGCTTAAAATGCGCACTGCAAAGTTATGTAATTATCGTAAATTATGTTTCATATCAAAAATAGTTTGTCCATCATTTCTTAGCATATTTATCATACTTATAAGTATTAGTTTGAACGCCTTAGGTTATCGTAAAAGTATGATAAGGAATAACTTACAAAATATCAATAAAATAAGTGCCTTCAGATATTTCAGACCGGTCTTACCGGTTATAAAAGTTAATTGCCGTATTATTATATTAACATATTTTAGTTGAAACAGTTCATCACTGAATGAAATTATATGCAACTAAGTGTTTTTGTTGGTTTTAGTAAAGATTATATGATATATTTGTTACATAACTGCTATAAGTCACTCTATTAATCATAGTTTGTTGGTTTCTCTAATCGAAGTTTATTATGTCTATTTTCGAAGGAAAGAAAATAATGCTTTATAGCCGTAAGGTTCTGACCTAGATAAAAGTGCGTTGGACAAAAGAATGTACGGCACGCCTGATGAGCCTCTAAACACTTTGGGTCAGAATTAATCTGGATCCGGCCTATAATCTGTTTCAAAATGACCCAGAAGTGGGTCAAACTGACGCAGAATTCTAGTAAAATCCCATTTTGTAACCACTTTTCGGGCCAGCCAGACCCGGAATTGGGTCAAGCCCCTGGGACTTGGAATCTGGGTCAATTCTGACCCAGAAGTTGAGTGTTCACTCATTCTGGCGGGGAGTGTGTTTGTCTTGTCACCTTATGTATTTATTTATTGATTTTTTGTCGATTAATTTGTTCACCATTGCGTTTATAATCAAGTTTATAATCAAGGTCGTTTCTCTTTTAATGGCACATAAATATTTGCTGACATTATTCTAAGTAATCAGAGGTGGCAATTAATGTTCATTTGTTTTTACATTCGTTAACATTATTTGTTGTGTAGTTTTACCTTTAGTTGCATAAATAAAAACAATATAATGTACTCAATATCGGCATGATTATTTGTTTTTGTGCTGCTATACTTGGACTGGTTTAATGGTGTGGATTACACGTTTAAGTTGTTGAATGCTTCTTAATTCTAACATTAATATTTAATTCAAATATCAAAGTTTCTTTAGCTTAAAAAAAAAACTACAAATAATGTCATGACTCAAGTTGATCTTCATCTATATTGATACTTTAGAGCTTAGACAACATTAAATTGTTAATGTTTTATTTTGGAAGGTTGTTGTTCAGATTGACGCCTTGTTGTCGGTTGTAAGTGAAAAAAGGAAAAACATTCAAATGTTATGCAGTTTTAACTTTGAGTCGACCCCCTCCCACCTGTGTCCCCGCCCCCATCACATTCTGGAAGACATAGATACTCCTCTCAAGTTCCTTTGAGATCAATTTTGGTTTGTTCTTCACAATATTGGATCCATCGTTCGGTCATTGAACTTTCTTGTGTGTATATGGGACAGCATCCGATTAGCATCCCCCTGTTGTCATCGGCTGTCATTATTACTCACAGACGGAATCCAAAGGGACCGTACGCCCAGATTGCAGGACGTCTCTAGAATAGCTAAAAGCTGCCGGTGGGGGCGCTGTACTAGATTACTGCAGAGTGGTTAAGGGACACGTTGCCTTGAAATCTCGTGAAATTTTACTGTTTGGAGGCGTTCCTTATCCTTATTAAGAGTTGTTCTTGCAATAAAACACCTTTAATGTGTAATAATTAGTGAATGGTGATTAAAACAACAACATTGGCCTCTGACCCCTCGACATCTTTCCCGCGAAACGTATGTATTTCAAGCCGTAAATACCATCGTCCATGTAATGGCAAAATGCGCGATGAACAGTAGTTAGGCTGTTGCCGTAGCCAGTGGCCTGGTAAACCTATCAGATGAACACTGGGTAACATACCATTCTCTACCTCTGAAGCTAGCACAGTATTGGGCCCGAAATTGCCAGCCGCGTATTCGCGGAATAACCAGATGCATATTCTAAAAAATAGAACACATGCAGTACAGGGAGGTGAGTATAATATGGCTCATCTGTTCACCTCCCTGTGTTGCGTGTATTCTATTTTCGGAATATGTGGCTGGTTATCCAGGTAGCTCGGTTTGTATGTACGTTTTTTAAACACCTCCCGTTCATATGTCAAAATGGATCGCCATAAAAAACAGGTTTAAGACGTGTCCAAAAAGAAGAAACCTCGTCAATCAGGGTAAGAAAACTGTCATGGGACTAACCGAGAGAAACAACCGGTGTTGATACCAAATGTTTATTGTGGACAGGAGGGACGAGGACTTAGACACGGCACATCACAGCAGCACTCTGATCATCGTTTTACGACTGGAAATAAGACTAGTAGGAACACGTCGGCCATTTATGGGAGTCAAAATCTTGACTCCCATAAATGGCGGACCGTGTTAGTTCACGAATAAAAGGAAAACCACACAGTTTTGAGGAATGTTTGTGTGGATCATTATATTCTACTTTTAAAACATCTTTCCGACCGTGTTTTTTCACATCAAACGCTTGTTATAGCCCAAAGCCCCCAAACCGAAGGCAACGTGTCCCTTTAATACCATAGAGGAACCTTCTCTACGTATAAATACCATACATAGAGAACGTGGTCCTTACTGTCCTGGCAATCGGTAATAATTAGAACTTCCACTCTCAGTGTCTCTTACCGGAAACCATGGAAGCCAAGCTGATCTGTGGCTGCTAAGCATGTTTGGAATTTACTGCAAGTGATTCATGCAGCTATATTGGAAAAATAACCTCACCCGTGAAGTCACTCATGTCATGATCGTAATACAAAAAGGAATAATTTTTAATATTTAAATACCAATTAAATTCCAAGTCTGTTTACTAAGAACCATGGACGTAACCCCCCCCCCCCCCCCCACCCCCAAAAATAAATAATAATAATAATAAAATAAAATAAATGACCATGTACATTCAAGGGCCTGTCGTCAGGCAAGATACTGCACTGGTCATATATATGTCTATGAGCAAATTTACAATTTGGTATCATAATTTAAACATAAATTAAAGAGTTATAAATTATAAAAGTAACAGCTGAAATGAACAAGTTAGATGTATGGATGTACCCCCTGTCTTCATATCAAAAGTTGATTTAACAAATCGGACAGCGCAATCTCCACCGATTTCTTTCACGGCATTGAGGTCATCGTGTGCTCACTGCATGCAGGAAGTCCGGGCTTCTGTGGCTCTTTTGTAAACATGTCGACTGTCACAGGCTGCATGGTCTATTGACTTTTCTGTTGAACGTCACAACCCGAGTTTTCGCCAACCAATGTTAAAAATCTACGGGAAGCCTAAATACAAAGCAAAAACAGATAGCCATAGTTTGAAACACTGTTATGCACAAACATTCAAAAATCATGTGTTGAATTTTGTGGGAACAAAGCAATCAATATGGGATTTATTTGTGTTTTAAGTGAGAGTTTGCAGAAGTGTGTAATGTGGTCACAACATATGTTAACACGATTGAATGTTTTACTAACATACGGCCGTCCATGCCAACCACCGCGGTTTTCTGTCATGCAGCTGTGATCAGAATAATTATTGTTATCATACAATTTAAATGTTAGTGTCACCATGGAGGAATAAGAACACATCCTCCATGGTGTCACCATAGAGCAACTAGCTCCATTGGTGTTTCCGAAAAAACACGCAAATCATTCTGATCGAGGGACTGGTAAAAGTTAAACTGACATTATCAAATAGTCAGGTCCTACTTTGTTCTTGAAAGGTTTTGACATAATATGGGCTGGGAATCAGACATGATATACGTGTACCTTTACTGCAGTGCAAGCGCACATACCATACACTTGTGTGTTGTTAATAATGTTAGAAAAGAAGTGTCCGGAAACTTACAAAAACCACTCTCAACTGCCTCCAAAATATCGCAAATAATGCAACGTTAATAATGTCATAACTACCCTTTCATATTAAAGCATCGTTCTGTGGACGTTGTTCTTGACATTACCTACCTCGACTGTTCGTAAACACCTTAATTGTGGAGCCCCCACTAATAACTTTAGCGAGTCCACGCGTAGTGCTCGGCGGGCGAACCAACATGATGGCCCGGCGTGGGGGAATGGTACCAACGTTCTTCGTCGTTTTGTGTTTACTCTTTCTTGGTTATGTTGGCATGTCATATTGGCAGGTTAGGAAGGCCTTAGAAGACACCAAAATAAAAGCTAAACAATTCCAACAGCAACAGGAGTCCCTGACCGCTCAACTACAAGGTTTGTCATAATTTTATTCTGGTTATTTTGGTAAGCAAACTCTTGTTCCAATTTGTTGTGTGCTTAGCTACTTTTTGTGCTTTAAAATTAAAGCAGCTCTACATTTTTTTTTATACAGTGTATGTATGAAATTGGGCCCTGGTGTTTCTGATCAGCAGAGTGTGGGTTTGAGTCCCGGTCATGACACTTCTGTCTTTTATTATGATACATGTACATACTATACCACAAATTGCTTTGTTCTTTGGATGGGACATTAAAGGTATTGTATACTTTTGGTAACAGCTCAAAATCAGTGTCCACATTTTGTGTGATTCAACATATGCATGAACAAACAAACCTGTGAAAGTTTGAGCTCAATTGGTCATCGAGGTCACCAATAGTGAAAAGAGACCTTTATGTGTTTTCTGTTTTTCAAACATCGAGTATTATCACGCGTGATAAAAACTATTGTTTTACTCATTTCTCAGAAACGATAGCATTTTAGGCAGAAATATTTTAAGGAACCCTTTGTACCATTACTTACTTTAAATCATGTAAGTTATGTGTGAATCTGTGAACATTTGTGTTTTTCGATCTTATCAATAGTGTACAGGGCCTTTAAGTGAAAGGTCCTGTTAGTGTTGTGTACATTTACGACATGTGGGATTGGCAGGTAGCGACGTAAAAGAACCCATTGGAACACTTAATGTATCGCCGAAGAGTAGGGGTTAACCCTGGTGTCTCTGGTTCACATACATGAAGCAAGCACCCTTGTTTACTGGTTTCCTCAGCTCAGGCTTGCGAGCTACATGTACACTGACTAAGTTAACTTATGAGGTCCTTGACTCCATTACCAGAAAGGATAATAATTAATAATAATAAATTACCCTGTTTGAGGAGATTACAGAAACACGATTTGTTTGATGAATCAAATAAAAAATATTTAGTAAACTTGACCTTTTCTCTTTATTGGGGGAGTATTGGTTTCTGAAGTCATGAATATTTTTCTCAAGTTATTCTTCTTTCTATTGTGCAGTTGTTTATGAACATCGTTCCAGATTGGAAAAGATTTTACAAAAAGAAAAGAGTGAGCACAAAATTACAAGAGAAGGTAATTATGATTAGTGTTGACATCTAGGGCTAAAGTTACACAGAGGCCAGGGCCTCAATTGCTCTGTTCTGGGCCTTGGTAAAACTTCAACAGTTTCTCATAAGAGGACTTTACAAATGAAACTGCCTTTTTGCAAATTGAAAATGGTTTTGCCCTTTCAAAGATGAAATTTCAGGCTGGCAATTTTTTCACAGAAACACAGAAAGTAAATTGTTCAAACGATGATAGCTACATTTTTGTAGGCCTATAATCTCCGGACTTTAGTCTTGTCTAATGTTTCTGGAGTGATGCCAAAGATTCACTGAAACATTGTTCAAAAATGTCTGTCATCCCCTCTTGCTCCCAGAAATGAGATCATTTCAGATCAACGAAAAAAACTTGTTTGGTTTCGACAATTTATATGTCTTTTGTGCATGACCTGTAAATAGTCGAATTTATACCATTTTATGAAATTAAATGACTGTTCGCTTCATTAACTAAGAAACAGTTACACTTCTTGCAAATTTCTTAGATATTGCAAATTTCTTAGTTTTTTCTTAGATATTAAGTAACAAGCCACCCTCCCCCAAATTGTGTCTTTGCTCTCAGCCCTACATGCCCCCCCCAAAAAAAAGTAATAAACAAAGAAACTATTGAGTTGCCTAACACAATATAACGTTACTTAATTGTTGTTCTTGGTTGCACTTTTATATTTTCTTTCTTACAGATTACGAAGACAAACTTGAAAAAATAAAGGTGGGTAGAAATGCAATGGTTCCTTTTTGTTGATGCATTTTTCAAGCATGATATTTACTCCTCTCCTATCAAACACGTGCTGTTTCATCTGAGTATTGGGAAATTAAATTGAAAAGAAATAAAAAATATAATTTTTTTTTTTACATTTTTCCTTATTCCATAACTCAGCTTCAGTTACTACATGTACTCAACAAGAATGAATGTTTTCGCACCAAGTTACTTTGTGTATTTCAAACATTTCACAAACTATTTTTGCACATTTCTCATTTTTATTGTTTTCCTATTTTTCTGTCCATTCAGAAAGAGTCAGTTAACAGGTATAATTCAATAAACATTCAGCATAAGATGTTACAAGTAAGTACAACAGTTAGTAAGGCCATTTACACAAACGTTTTTGTTTAGCATTTTTCCTTTTCAATATTTGGAGGTCGGTAGGGAGTTTTTCCCCTCTCCAATCAGTCAATACAATACACCATCAATCACATTTCCTGCACTCACCCAGACTGCCACAGCAGAAAGAAAAGCAATGAACGGTGCAGACGAACTAACAGTTTGCGATGAGCATCATGCTACTCGCTAGTCTTGCCTCCAAGTTGGTATTATTGGCCATTTTCTGTTCGGTAAGGGTAGTCCAATCAGACCAGCTGGCAGTATGGTGAGCATCATGCTACCTGCTAGTATACACCATTTAGTAACACTCAACACCCTAATTGTTGGACTCTGTTTATGGTAGTACATGTATGCCTGATCCCATGTTAAGCATAATCAGTTTAATAGTGCAGTCCAACAGAATCAAACAAATCGTACAGTTGGATTTTGAAGGGTTTGGAATGGTTATTGTCAATACTTCACTTGTTTTCATTTGATACTTTCTTAAATATGTACATTTGATGATCATGCCTCCATCTTTTTGTGAATAGTTTGACTTTGAACTTCGTAGTAACTTATTTGATTCTGTGTCTAAGAACTTTTTGTCATTTTGATTTAATCAGACACAACATGAAGACATGAAAGAAGAATTTGAAGAGGTAAAACAGAAACACAGTGATGTTGTTGTACAACACGAGAGATTGAAATTTGAACATGAGGAGAATTTAACTCGATTACAACGGGAGATGGAAGAAGAAGTCCGCAACCTAAGAGGTGAGGAACCTTGTTTAGATACATGTAGGATTTGCTCATTGAGATGTTTATGTAGATACATGTAGGATTTGCCCATTTAGATGTTTATGTAGATACATGTAGGATTTGCTCATTTAGATGTTTATGTAGATACATGTAGGATTTGCCCATTTAGATGTTTATGTAGATACATGTAGGATTTGCCCATTTAGATGTTTATGTAGATACATGTAGGATTTGCCCATTTAGATGTTTATGTAGATACATGTAGGATTTGCTCATTTAGATGTTTATGTAGATACATGTAGGATTTGCTCATTTAGATGTTTATGTAGATACATGTAGGATTTGCCCATTTAGATGTTTATGTAGATACATGTAGGATTTGCCCATTTAGATGTTTATGTAGATACATGTAGGATTTGCCCATTTAGATGTTTATGTAGATACATGTAGGATTTGCTCATTTAGATGTTTATGTAGATACATGTAGGATTTGCCCATTTAGATGTTTATGTAGATACATGTAGGATTTGCTCATTTAGATGTTTATGTAGATACATGTAGGATTTGCCCATTTAGATGTTTATGTAGATACATGTAGGATTTGCTCATTTAGATGTTTATGTAGATACATGTAGGATTTGCCCATTTAGATGTTTATGTAGATACATGTAGGATTTGCTCATTTAGATGTTTATGTAGATACATGTAGGATTTGCTCATTTAGATGTTTATGTAGATACATGTAGGATTTGCCCATTTAGATGTTTATGTAGATACATGTAGGATTTGCCCATTTAGATGTTTATGTAGATACATGTAGGATTTGCTCATTTAGATGTTTATGTAGATACATGTAGGATTTGCCCATTTAGATGTTTATGTAGATACATGTAGGATTTGCTCATTTAGATGTTTATGTAGATACATGTAGGATTTGCCCATTTAGATGTTTATGTAGATACATGTAGGATTTGCTCATTTAGATGTTTATGTAGATACATGTAGGATTTGCTCATTTAGATGTTTATGTAGATACATGTAGGATTTGCCCATTTAGATGTTTATGTAGATACATGTAGGATTTGCCCATTTAGATGTTTATGTAGATACATGTAGGATTTGCTCATTTAGATGTTTATGTAGATACATGTAGGATTTGCCCATTTAGATGTTTATGTAGATACATGTAGGATTTGCTCATTTAGATGTTTATGTAGATACATGTAGGATTTGCTCATTTAGATGTTTATGTAGATACATGTAGGATTTGCTCATTTAGATGTTTATGTAGATACATGTAGGATTTGCTCATTTAGATGTTTATGTAGATACATGTAGGATTTGCCCATTTAGATGTTTATGTAGATACATGTAGGATTTGCTCATTTAGATGTTTATGTAGATACATGTAGGATTTGCTCATTTAGATGTTTATGTAGATACATGTAGGATTTGCTCATTTAGATGTTTATGTAGATACATGTAGGATTTGCTCATTTAGATGTTTATGTAGATACATGTAGGATTTGCCCATTTAGATGTTTATGTAGATACATGTAGGATTTGCCCATTTAGATGTTTATGTAGATACATGTAGGATTTGCTCATTTAGATGTTTATGTAGATACATGTAGGATTTGCTCATTTAGATGTTTATGTAGATACATGTAGGATTTGCTCATTTAGATGTTTATGTAGATACATGTAGGATTTGCTCATTTAGATGTTTATGTAGATACATGTAGGATTTGCTCATTTAGATGTTTATGTAGATACATGTAGGATTTGCTCATTTAGATGTTTATGTAGATACATGTAGGATTTGCTCATTTAGATGTTTATGTAGATACATGTAGGATTTGCTCATTTAGATGTTTATGTAGATACATGTAGGATTTGCTCATTTAGATGTTTATGTAGATACATGTAGGATTTGCTCATTTAGATGTTTATGTAGATACATGTAGGATTTGCTCATTTAGATGTTTATGTAGATACATGTAGGATTTGCTCATTTAGATGTTTATGTAGATACATGTACCTTTGGCTTTAGGTTTCACCATGAAAGGAAGGGTCATTGGTAAGATCTCCAAAAATTGAGGCGTCCCACCTTGCTACTGTACTTTCAGTAACCACTTCACTAATTTATTGCCAATATCACCACATCACTTTGAAGATTTGCCTTTAAAAAAATACTAATTCAAAAATGTTAATTTTGTGTAATTGATGAGCTTTTTCCTTGACTGTGATGTATCAAGAACTCACAATAAATAGATGGAATCATCACACAATTGTGTGAGTGCTACATTCTTGTCAGTTTACAAACTGAGTAGATTTTTCTTCAATCCTCACTCAGTTCACTAACCATGTGAAACACTGCGCTATGCTAACAGTTCAAGCAGTAAGTTTGATGATTATTGACATGTTGAAGTACTTTGTCTTATTCCTAACACAGTTCAACTCCAAGCTTCTAAAGATGATTTAACGAAAGTCCAAGATCTTCATCAGCAAGCAGCCAAAGCACTCCAACAGAGAGATGTGAGTATTTGGTGTTTCACCCTCCTACTATCTGGTGCATTGTGGAGCCCAGTTTCACCTTTCCAAACAATTTACAGACTTCACTGATCATGCACGGTTGTGTACACTTAGATCCAATGGTATAGCTATAGAGTGTGTACAGAGCTAAGGGTAAGTGTGAGGGGTGCATTTTTGAATGGTTTCGAATCTTTAAAAAATGTTTTAAATGGGTGTGTGTTACTGTTAGTGTGTGTGGCAGAATCATGTATTATTTTTGAGTAACATCTCTCAATGATTTCTTTGATATGACAGCAAGATATTCAGATTGGAAACATAGAGAAGAGTCAATTAAACCAAAATATTCTGGAACTAAATGAAGAGATCCAACAGTACAAGGTATGGTATCATTGATTCTCATACAGCTCATCTGCTAATATCTCCACTTACGTTTAATGTTGCTCAGTGGCATAGCTACACAAGATATCTGAAATCGTTTCCTTGAAAACTGTAACATTTTAAGTATATTGACCCAATTTAACAGAGGTCATCACCCTATCCACCTGACCTGACCTGAAATTTGTTAAGCAATATTTTCTGCTTAAGCCCAGGTCTTAACTTTTAAGAAATTACAGACATGTATTTATGTTAAGCAATTTCTTGTTCTGCTTGACAGCTTTATGGATAGACTTTTACAAGTCCACAGCCATTTTGGTCATTAAGTCTGTATGCAGTTTCATGTACAATGAATGATAATAATCACTGTTGCAAAAAGGGGCTAGTCTATTTACCTTTGCAGCCCCGATTTGGGTTAATTGAGTTTCATTGAGGACAAATTCAAACGGCAGGTGTGGAATTTCATTTTTGAGAAGGCTATTTTCATTTCGCAAAGGGCACTTCCAATGAAAAATCTTTAAAGTCTTTGGGAAACTTTTAAGAGGGCATCAAGGCCAAAACCACAGTAATAGAGGCCTCCATGGCCACTGTGGTCTGTTTGTAATTCCAGCCCTGAAACAGCTGTTTGGACTCCACTCTTTCTTTGATTTATTTCTTGTTTAATTTTGCAATGTCACTGCACATTAACATTAAGCCCAATAGCATATCAGCACAGCTGCAAAGCTAAACTAATGTATTGAATAGTGATATTTTATTTAGAAGCCTGGTTGTGATAAAATCTGCTTTCAGCAGCTGTTAAAGCCAACTTGAATAATCCATTTATGCGTTAGATTTTAATGATGTATGAAATGCCTTGTGATGATCACTTGTGAATGCTCAATTTGAGTTCATCAGACTACATGTACATCCAATGTTGCTGTGACACATGGTTAGTGGCAAGCTTTTACATTGCAACCTCCAGATCAGCAAAGACTGGTATCCGTGCCACACATTTCATTGAGAATTGTGTATGGGGCTTTGTCATCTCTTATGTAACTAAGAAAAAGCTTGCCTCATACTTGTACATTTAGCATGTGACATACATGTACCAACACTGGAGGCACAACTCGTTGAAAAGTAATTTGTGACCAATCAAGGCGTTTTCCAAACCTTGGCTGAGGCTCCATCTCTGGCTTCAGGCTTCAGGCTTCAGGCTTCGTTGTATGTTGGAAACACCATTCAAAATGCACACTGCTCCAAAATTGAGGAAGGAGCCCAAACCGGAGCTGGAGCCCAAGCTGACGTTTGGAAAAGGCCCCAGACATCATTCAAATCTAACTTGAAAATGACTTATTGACAGCTAACTCATTTGCACCATACACAATGCACCGTACACAATGCACATGTACCTGGCTGTCTTTGGTTTTTGGCTTATATTTGGGTGTGTGTTCACAGTCGTAACCAATAACTGTTTTGTTTGAATTGGTCATTGGTTAATCACCGGACAAGAACCGAAACATTGGTTGGTTATGGCCGAGAAAATGTACCCCATGAATTGTTAAACATTGGTGGTTTCCTGAAGCCTTTTAAGTTGCGCTTTAATTTGTTGATTAATTTGGCTCGTTTTGTAAATGCCAGTGGACTTTATTATAGATGGGGGCTCTAAGGTCAACATTATGTGATGCTCTCACTTTCCAAAAATTAGTTAGTGGCCTGACGTTTCGACCCTAGCAGAGTCTTTCTCCAAGGCTAAATGACAACACAACACACATAAACATGTATACAAGTGTAACAAGAGCAGTCAAGTGGAAATCACTTTCCAGTAGATAGAGTTCTCAATAAAGTGGAACAAATTCTCAGGAGTTTTCCTCCCACATCTAAAACTGATATGTCCTTGTCTTTATGGGGTTCTTGGCTAGTAGTGATTTAGTTCCATTTCTGAGAATCCTTGGCTTCACAACCAGAAATGAAATTCCAGGAACTGAATAAGAAAAAACCAATAGCTTGTATACATTAGGAGCAATGCTCTATTCGGCCTCTTTGTACAGGGTTGCAAAACCACATCAAAATTACAATACTTATCATGACATTGTTGATTACAGTTAGTACATGTATGTGATACCTGCCTGGCTTGTGGTTGTTTTGTGGAAAGAGCCTTGCACGCAAAGTTGTCTTGTTTGTATGGTGGATGTCTTTGCCTAAAGATAGTTGCCAATAGATGCCATCTTTGCAGACAACTTAGATTGGACTTTGGGCTGCGTCAAGCATTCTTATTTTTCTACACACTCAACTGGTTCACCGAAGGAGATTGATAGAAAGTCTGTTTACTGTAGGCAGTGTTTATGCCTATCATACTTATCAGGCCTGGTAGTTATGCCTTCAAGAAAAGACTATCTTTGCCCATAAAATTTGCCGACTTTTAACTGTGCACCATTAAGTGGGAAAGACAACACGTATCAATTAGAGCTAATGCTTACAAAACTTACTAATGCTTGAATCCTTTGCTCACGGATCTTAAACAAGTTTTGTGTTTCTTATCGGCAGAATGATAATGCACGACTTATCAATGATTATAAAAATCTGCAGCAAAAAGCTAAAGAGTACAGAGTAAGTAAAAATAAAATGAACATGAATAAAAATCAATTAACTTTGGCTTGAAATTTGATGCTTGTTTTAAGTGAATGGATAAATATAAATAATTAGCAAGAGAAGTAAATTGTCAAGCTGTTATTTAAAAGGAGACTTACCTCTTGAGCAATAATTTGGGGGCATGGGTGGCTGATGGGTCGCCTCTCACCACTGTGACCTTGGTTCGATTCCTGGCTAGGGCCATATGTGATTAGAGCTGTGCGTTGGTTCTCTTTTGTGCATGAAGGTTGTTCCTTGGGCCCTCCTCTCTTATGCATGAAGGTTGTTCCTTGGGCCCTCCTCTCTTGTGCATGAAGGTTGTTCCTTGGGCCCTCCTCTCTTGTGCATGAAGGTTGTTCCTTGGGCCTTCCTCTTTTGTGCATGAAGGTTGTTCCTTGGGCCCTCCTCTCTTGTGCATAAGGTTGTTCCTTGGGCCTTCCTCTTTTGTGCATGAAGGTTGTTCCTTGGGCCCTCCTCTCTTGTGCATGAAGGTTGTTCCTTGGGCCCTCTTCTTTTGTGCATGAAGGTTGTTCCTTGGGCCCTCCAGTTTACCTCCCCTCTAGGAAAACTCACTCACGTTAAGTTTCAATCTCTGGCTGTGCTCTGTGGTCTAATGGATCAATATGGCTGGTTGGCAAAGGTACCTTTACATGCATGCCCTGCCAGCACTGCTTGACCACATTGTAGCAGCAACCTTCACGATTAAGCTTTTCCGCTGCGAATGAGTAAGGTCGATTAGCCTCCCAAATTATTAGGTGTTCGGGCACTCCGCCCGGAACACCTCTTGTTTTTGTTCCGTTTTTGTTTTGTTTTTTTTCTTACTTTTTAGGTGTTCGGACAAAAGTCCGAATACCTCTTGTTATTGTTCGTTTTTTTTTGTTTTTAGGTGTTCGGAGCGGAGCGTAGCTCCGAACACCTCTTGTTATTGTTCGTTTTTTTTTTTTTTTTTTACTTCTTCAGATTCTTCTTCTCTTCGTCCCTTGTCCGCTAACAAAAGCACACTTCCCAAGCTCGTATAAACTTGAAATTTCTACCATAGTTAGATAACCATTAGGAGACGAAACCGTTTCATTTACGTCATGATGACGTCATCAGGTGTCAAGTTACAAGGTTTTTAAAATTAAAAAATTTAATCTTTGAAATTCTGTAACAAATCACACTTAAGAGACCGGCGGTTGTTTTATGCGGGATCATACTTAGGACATATAGGTCTTTATTTTTTGTCGTGTGCGTGACCTCACATGACCTCTACTTCCGGTCGAAACAGGAAGAAACAGGAAGTGCCTTGTAATTTAAAAGTGGCACACTTTTTGAAGTTTTTTTTAACGGTGTTATAGTCGAGCAAGAGTCTGGTTTAAAAAAATAAGACAAGTGACGTCATAAAAGTCAAGAGCGCCCTCTAGCGGCAGGTTGAAAACAATTAAAAATACACTTTTACTAGATGTCTGTGGCGAAGTTTATGATAATCGTTTCAAAATTGGTATACATAATGACCTTCTTGCAGACAACATATGTGTGAATTTTTAGATTGATGACGTCATCATGTGTCACGTGGTATCGCATTAAAGGTTTACTTTTTGAAGCTGTGTATCTACAAAACCACAAGTTTGACTGAGTTGAAACTTGGCATGTTGATAGACAGTTATATTGACTACTTAAAGCTAGAGTGACGACTTGATGACGTCATCAAATTTTTTTTTACAAATTTTAGAAATTTTGACCAATTGGTACATATCTTCAGTACAAAGCAAGCTATAGTCAAATTTCATTTTGCATGAGACTTGGTAGGTCCTACAAGGATATAACGTGGAGTGACGTTTTCACGACGTCATCGATTTTCATGTTATGTCACCACCAAGGTAGTGTTTTACAAGATCTATATGTACAGAACAACTTTGGTGATCAAATGGAAACTTTGCATATGTACTCAAGCTGGGATGTGTTACATCCAAAAAGTTTGGTCAAATCTTTAGAACCACCATTCTAAAGACTCTATAGAAGTGTACAATACTTAATACACAGACATGTTTATAACATTTCTTTGAAACACGAGGTCACACCGAACACCTCTTTTTTGTTTCCAACAAAAAATTATGTCTAGTTTTTAACTTCTTCTTCTTCTTCTCTCCGTCCCTTGTCCGCTAACAAAAGCACACTTCCCAAGCTCATATAAACTTGAAATTTTTACCATAGTTAGATAACCATTAGGAGACGAAACCGTTTCATTTACGTCATGATGACGTCATCAGGTGTCAAATTACAAGGTTTTTAGAAAAAAATTAATTAATCTTTGAAATTATGTAACAAATCACACTTAAGAGACCGGCGGTTGTTTTATGTGGGATCATACTTAGGTCATATAGGTCTTTATTTTTTGTCGTGTGCGTGACCTCACATGACCTCTACTTCCGGTCGAAACAGGAAGAAACAGGAAGTGCCTTGTAATTTAAAAGTGGCACACTTTTTGAAGTTTTTTTTAACGGTGTTATAGTCGAGCAAGAGTCTGGTTTAAAAAAATAAGACAAGTGACATCATAAAAGTCAAGAGCGCCCTCTAGCGGCAGGTTAAAAACAATTAAAAATACACTTTAACTAGATGTCTGTGGTGAAGTTTATGATAATCGTTTCAAAATTGGTATACATAATAACCTTCATACAGATAACATATGTGTGAATTTTTAGATTGATGACGTCATCATGTGTCACGTGGTATCGCATTAAAGGTTTACTTTTTGAAGCTGTGTATCTACAAAACCACAAGTTTGACTGAGTTGAAACTTGGCATGTTGATAGACAGTGATATTGACTACTTAAAGTTAGAGTGACGACTTGATGACGTCATCAATTTGTTTTTTACAAATTTTTGAAATTTTGACCAATAGTTACATATCTTCAGTTCAAAGCAAGCTATAATCGAATTTCATTTTGCATGAGACTTGGAAGGTCCTACAAGGATATAATGTTGAGTGACGTTTTCACGACGTCATCGATTTTCATGTTATGTCACCACCAAGGTAGTGTTTTACAAGATCTATATGTACAGAACAACTTTGGTGATCAAATGGAAACTTTGCATGTACTCAAGCTGGGATGTGTTACATCCAAAAAGTTTGGTCAAATCTTTAGAACCACCATTCTAAAGACTCTATAGAAGTATACAATATTTAATACACAGACATGTTTATAACATTTCTTTGAAACACGAGGTCACACCGAACACCTCTTTTTTGTTTCCAACAAAAAATTATGTCTAGTTAGGTGTTCGGAGCGGAGCGTAGCTCCGAACACCTCTTGTTATTGTTCGGTTTTTTCTTTTTTTTTTACTTCTTCAGATTCTTCTTCTCTTCGTCCCTTGTCCGCTAACAAAAGCACACTTCCCAAGCTCGTATAAACTTGAAATTTCTACCATAGTTAGATAACCATTAGGAGACGAAACCGTTTCATTTACGTCATGATGACGTCATCAGGTGTCAAGTTACAAGGTTTTTAAAATTAAAAAATTTAATCTTTGAAATTCTGTAACAAATCACACTTAAGAGACCGGCGGTTGTTTTATGCGGGATCATACTTAGGACATATAGGTCTTTATTTTTTGTCGTGTGCGTGACCTCACATGACCTCTACTTCCGGTCGAAACAGGAAGAAACAGGAAGTGCCTTGTAATTTAAAAGTGGCACACTTTTTGAAGTTTTTTTTAACGGTGTTATAGTCGAGCAAGAGTCTGGTTTAAAAAAATAAGACAAGTGACGTCATAAAAGTCAAGAGCGCCCTCTAGCGGCAGGTTGAAAACAATTAAAAATACACTTTTACTAGATGTCTGTGGCGAAGTTTATGATAATCGTTTCAAAATTGGTATACATAATGACCTTCTTGCAGACAACATATGTGTGAATTTTTAGATTGATGACGTCATCATGTGTCACGTGGTATCGCATTAAAGGTTTACTTTTTGAAGCTGTGTATCTACAAAACCACAAGTTTGACTGAGTTGAAACTTGGCATGTTGATAGACAGTTATATTGACTACTTAAAGCTAGAGTGACGACTTGATGACGTCATCAAATTTTTTTTTACAAATTTTAGAAATTTTGACCAATTGGTACATATCTTCAGTACAAAGCAAGCTATAGTCAAATTTCATTTTGCATGAGACTTGGTAGGTCCTACAAGGATATAACGTGGAGTGACGTTTTCACGACGTCATCGATTTTCATGTTATGTCACCACCAAGGTAGTGTTTTACAAGATCTATATGTACAGAACAACTTTGGTGATCAAATGGAAACTTTGCATATGTACTCAAGCTGGGATGTGTTACATCCAAAAAGTTTGGTCAAATCTTTAGAACCACCATTCTAAAGACTCTATAGAAGTGTACAATACTTAATACACAGACATGTTTATAACATTTCTTTGAAACACGAGGTCACACCGAACACCTCTTTTTTGTTTCCAACAAAAAATTATGTCTAGTTTTTAACTTCTTCTTCTTCTTCTCTCCGTCCCTTGTCCGCTAACAAAAGCACACTTCCCAAGCTCATATAAACTTGAAATTTTTACCATAGTTAGATAACCATTAGGAGACGAAACCGTTTCATTTACGTCATGATGACGTCATCAGGTGTCAAATTACAAGGTTTTTAGAAAAAAATTAATTAATCTTTGAAATTATGTAACAAATCACACTTAAGAGACCGGCGGTTGTTTTATGTGGGATCATACTTAGGTCATATAGGTCTTTATTTTTTGTCGTGTGCGTGACCTCACATGACCTCTACTTCCGGTCGAAACAGGAAGAAACAGGAAGTGCCTTGTAATTTAAAAGTGGCACACTTTTTGAAGTTTTTTTTAACGGTGTTATAGTCGAGCAAGAGTCTGGTTTAAAAAAATAAGACAAGTGACGTCATAAAAGTCAAGAGCGCCCTCTAGCGGCAGGTTAAAAACAATTAAAAATACACTTTAACTAGATGTCTGTGGTGAAGTTTATGATAATCGTTTCAAAATTGGTATACATAATAACCTTCATACAGATAACATATGTGTGAATTTTTAGATTGATGACGTCATCATGTGTCACGTGGTATCGCATTAAAGGTTTACTTTTTGAAGCTGTGTATCTACAAAACCACAAGTTTGACTGAGTTGAAACTTGGCATGTTGATAGACAGTGATATTGACTACTTAAAGTTAGAGTGACGACTTGATGACGTCATCAATTTGTTTTTTACAAATTTTTGAAATATTGACCAATAGTTACATATCTTCAGTTCAAAGCAAGCTATAATCGAATTTCATTTTGCATGAGACTTGGAAGGTCCTACAAGGATATAATGTTGAGTGACGTTTTCACGACGTCATCGATTTTCATGTTATGTCACCACCAAGGTAGTGTTTTACAAGATCTATATGTACAGAACAACTTTGGTGATCAAATGGAAACTTTGCATGTACTCAAGCTGGGATGTGTTACATCCAAAAAGTTTGGTCAAATCTTTAGAACCACCATTCTAAAGACTCTATAGAAGTATACAATATTTAATACACAGACATGTTTATAACATTTCTTTGAAACACGAGGTCACACCGAACACCTCTTTTTTGTTTCCAACAAAAAATTATGTCTAGTTAATACTTCTTCTTTTTCTTCTTATCCCCGCGATTGTCCGCTAACAAAAGCACACTTCCCAAGCTCATATAAACTTAAAACTTTACATATAGTTAGATAACCATTAGGAGATGAAACCACTTCAGTGACGTCATGATGACGTCATCAGGTGTCAAATTACAAGGTTTTTAAGTTTAAAAAGTTACCATTTGCTATACGCTGTATGTCTTTGAATTTTACAACTATGATATTCATAATTGAGCATCTGATAGATCAAGACTGGGGCTACATTTGAAAAGTTAACGCCAAAATCGTATGACCCCTTCTTCTGGTCGTACCGGAAGGTCAAAGTTTGCCTTTGAATATTTTCTTCAAAATCGGACGATAAAGCCCACGTATGTATTAACCTGCATGTTAACTACACAGCGCTGTGTGTGGCTGGCTGTTCCGCTCCATTGATGACAGTGTCGTAAGTCCACGAGGCTTGTGTGTAGTCCAGCCATGTAATGTATTGCGTATGTGTGCAGCTGGACATGTCAAACGTCATCGAACAAAACATGGTGTTTGGCACGATGAGTTTATCGTTAACTCGTGCGAAGTTAAACTTAAGTGATTTCCCTTTTGCCCGTCTGATGGTTTGATGGTAAACAACGAACAGAAGACGAGTTCTCACTGAGATATCCACCTGATTTAGTAATATGTATGACGTTTAATAACTGACTTAAACTCAATCTGAAAAAGATCGAAATTGGTTCGCTTCTCATCAAACATCGAGACCGACGGCACGTTGATCGACGTGACCATGCCTGCCGAAGGCGCTCTAGGCCCGCTGGGTATGTCTCTCAGACACGGCGATGAAAATTGTAAGATTTATGTAAATATCATCGTTTACAAAAAACGTCGCAATTTACTTCGTGTACAGTACTTGTCATATATTTTGTCCATTACTTGACAAGTGATGGCTTTTTTTAAATTACGAATACGACAGCTGGGATGTATTACGACCAACATTTTAATATCATGCCGAACACCTCGTTTTTGTTATGCAACACAAATTTAAGTCTAGTTATTACTATTTCACTTTCGGAAGGGCAAACAATTCAGTAAATATGCCACATTTTGGTAGTGATTGGTAAAAGCTTTGAATGTTTCTGTGTGAATGTTTTTGTTTTTAATTAACATGGTTTATTTCAACTGCATGAGTAAGTGTGTCTGCAGGTAGAGCATGTATAACAACACTCTAACCACACATTATTTTTGCATGTTTGGTAGAAAGGGTGAAAATAAATTCATTCCAGGTTTGTTGATTAAGAAATGGTCACTAATTAAGAAAACAATTTGCAGCTGATATTCCCAGTTTACGTTGTGTATGTCTGATCCACCTCATTTCAACTCAAATTAACTATATTGAACATTTATTCCTTTTTCATACATTTATCAACTTTTTTAGAATCACCTTTTGAATCACTTTTTGAGCCTCATTTAATACCTAATTATTTGCGCCTCATTTGAGACTTAATTATTTTTTCAATCAGCAACATATAGAACAGCTAAACCAGATCAACAAACAGAAGGGTTTGGATCAAGTTGCTGAAGATAACCTCCAACAGCAACAGCAGCAGCAGCAACTGCAGCAGCAGCAACTGCAGCAACAACAACTGCAGCAGCAACTGCAGCAACAGCAACAACAGAAACAGCCACAGCAACAACAGCAACTGGGGGACCTCAGAGCATACATCAAACCTCAACCAAATCTTACGCCATCTGAAAAGCAGAGACATCAGGTTTGAACTAAAAAATTCATGCTTTCTTAAGATTTCTGTACTGTTCGTCAAGCATGATGACATTCTTTCTACTTCAATCAGATTTCTGATTTTGTTTACCTTCAGGAAAAACAGCAAAGTTGTTAGAAAGCCTGAAATGCCTTGTGTGGGCAAGCCCTTGTACTCAATAAAGTTTCCCTACATTTTCCAAGAGTCAAATATAATGCCTGGTTCCAGATATTAGATAATCCTTTGGGAAAAGTCAACTAAAAAATAATCAACTTTTTTTCCCCAATTTCCTGATGACTAAACTAGAAGTCCGCTGTAAAAGGCAGTAAATGAATGTGATGTTAATGAATTGATCTTTAACATTTTGTGATTATTTCATTGGAAAAGGAGTTATTGAAACAGCAGTATGCAGCGAGACGACAGCAGTACCAGCAACAAAAGTATGCTCAAGAGCAGCAACAGCAGCAGCAGCAACAGCAACAGCAGCAGCAGCAACAGTATCCTGATCAAAAGCAACAGTATGTTATCCAGCAGCAGCAGTATCCAAATCAACAATTCCAGCAGCAGCAATACGGGCAACAATATGCAGATCAGCAGCAAGCCCAGCAGCAAGCTCAGCAGCAAGCTCAGCAGCAACCAGCACAGCAGCCAGCACAGCAACCAGCACAGCAGCCAGCACAGCAGCCAGCACAGAAAGGCCAGACTGCTGATCGAAACCAACACCAGCAGTATCGAAAAAAACAAAAGGTATGTTTAGTAGAGTGGCAAGAACATTTAGACAGATTTTTATTCCCCCTCCCCAGTTTGATCCTTGGTTCTCTACTTTCATTATTTGTTATTTTGTTTCATTCTTTTATGGGTTCAATCTAACTGTCATTGTCAGTTTGTTTACATAAATGTTCAATTTGTAAGTGTAAGTGGGATGGGATAACAAAGTATTTATCTGTCTATCCATCAATCTATCTATCCCAAAGGAGAGATTTTACCCGCATGTGTGTCACCTATAAAGACATTCTTATTTTACTTTTATTTTGATGCACCATGCAAAGCTGCAAATTTTATTTGTTATATTGTGAACAGTGCTAACTCTGTAAACATATTATTAGCTGTAAATCATGCGTTATCATTTTGAGTTATCATTTGAGTTTTGGGTCCATATTGTTGTGTGGTTGTTTGTTACAATAGGGACCAAGTCCAAACCAAGGCATGGGCTCGGGCTCCAGTATGGGATCCGGCTCTTGCTCCGGCTCTGGCTTTGGATCCGGCTCTGGCTTTGGATCCGGCTCTGGCTTGGGCTCCGACTCTGGCTTGGGATCTGGCTTTGGATCCGGCTCTGGCTTGGGATCCGGCTTTGGATCCGGCTCTGGCTTGGGATCTGGCTCTGGCTTGAGCTCTGGCTCTAGCTTGGGATCTGGCCTGGGTTCTGTCATCCATTTTGCATGGTGCTTCAACATCAAACAGAGCCCGTAGCCGTAGCCTCAGCCAAGGTTTGGATAAAGCCAATGACTGCACTTTGGAAGGATTGGCCGGTGCTCTTGTGGGATTCAGTTGGTTTTTTTATGTGTTGGTCTCGATAACTACATTATACACATGTACAATGATTCGTACAACAAAGATTGGAAATGTCAAGGAAAAGAGTGATGTCAATAAGCCATCATGTAAAATTGATGTTTGGTTCCAGGATTTGTTTGGTTACTAAAAATCACCTTGCTACATCACATGGTTAGTGGCAAGCTTTTACATTGCAACCTCCAGATTGGCAAAGACTGGTATCCATGCCACACATTTTATTGAGTATTAGGTGTGTTTGGCAATCTCTTCTGTAACTATGCAAAAGCTTGACACTGGATTTAGTCTGAGGAAATCAAATCAAGCATTCATGAGTGACCAAACAAGGCAGAGTACCATACATCATTCAAATCTAATCTGCAAGTGGCTTATTTCATAAAGCTCTGCAGAGTTATAGGTTACCAGCGTAACCTGCTAATACTTGGTATATTGAAGTGGTACATGTAGTAGTTCAAATTAGACTTGGGTGTTGGGATGTGGTTAATTGGATGTACAATAAAATTATAGCAGTGAAATAAGGTTGACTTACCATGCCTACTGAGTCATTAGATCAGAAGCCACTGCCAGAAACACAGGGGCAAACTCCTTATCTTATTGATTAGTGTTACTTTGTTCTTGTAGCATTGCACAACACAAAGGGCTTCTGATATTACTGTATGTCCCATCTGAGGATGGATTGATTGCTGGGCCACGACTTGTTCATGGTTTAAAACAAATTTGTGCAAATTTTGATGAAGTTGAAGCGCATTTCCAATGATAAATGTTAAATTCAAGTTTTATTAAGAGTATGAAATCTAATTTTGAAAAGTTCAGAGGGCACAAACTTTATCATACATGTAGAAAAAAAACTTGGAGAATGCTGTGTGTAGCTATCTTGCATCTGCTTTGAGGCAAAACATGCATGCTACAATTTTAGCTGTACATGAACTTTCAGCTTTTGCCATACAGGCATGTCACATGGTGTTGATACTCTTGAGTCGTCTTGGCAACCATAGCTTAGATCGGCATCTGCTTGAAGCTCTGTCTGCCTGATTGAAGTCCTGTACCAAAAGTACATTATCAAGATTAATGACAGATCGGAACCCAGAGCCTAAGTCCAAGCTGTGGTTTCAGAAAGGGCCTATATCTACAGCTGATAAAGAGGGCTTGCACAAATGAGCTAAGCATTCTCCATGTTCTATTTCTATGGTTTTAATAATGATTGTGTTTAACAAGCAAGCATGATACACCTTGAGACTATAGATGGCAGCAGACTGGCTTATTAATTTGTTTGGGTTCATGTTAATGCTAAGAACAGGTGTGGATTTTAATCATTGAGAGGGCAAGGCCATTTTCATTTTGCATAGGGCACTTCCATTAACATATCTTGTAGTCTACCGGAAAGTTTTGAAGGGGCACCAAGGCCAAGATCAGGCTAACAGGCCATAAGCCTCCATGGCTGCTGTGTAATTCCAGGCCTGTAAGAATTATCAAAGGAAAAGTATAAGTCTGCTACCCTCTATCATTCTAATACTCTCACATTTGCACTTGTTATCGTGGTTACCTGTATGATTGTTTCATTGTGTCAAAGGTTTGAGGTGAAATAATAATTTTTACTTCTAAGGTTAAAGACACCAAGACAGAAACTAAAGACAATGGTCGAACTCTCCAACGACGAGAACGAGAACAGCGTTATTTCCAGCAACAACAAGAACTGATAAAAAAATATCGCCTCAAACGACAACAAAACCAAGCAAAACAACAAAAGGTGGACTATTAAATAAAGCCACATGTAGATGTAGATGGAATGATCTTATCGCATGCATGTCAACCCACACTAATGCCTATCATGTCACCCAATCTAGCCCATAAAAGGTATACTTATACCCTCATTGGTAACCTATTACCCCAATGTTGGGAACCAAGGTTGGGTGACACTGACACACTGCCATCCTAACCCATTAAATGCATCTCACCCAATCAGCAGCAAGCTTTTTGCAAATAACCAATCAGATGGATCTCACCCAATCAGCAGCAAGCTTTTTGCAAATAACCAATCAGATGGATCTCACCCAATCAGCAGCAAGCTTTTTGCAAATAACCAATCAGATGGAATGTAGGAGAGACAGCTCTTCACTAAATGAATGCAACATGCACATACTGCACATCTATACCTCAATGTTAATAACATATCATACTTAAACCACAAATTGCAAAGCATCACATCGTACACTTTTTATTTTCTGCTGTTTAACTCTTGTTAACCTGTTAGAGACCATCTATTTCTGTCTTATCACCAACTTATGCTCAAACATGGCTGTTGTTGATTTTATTGCTCAGTAAAAATATCTGAAAAAATGACACAAAAACAAATTTTTGGTTTTGTTTTAGGAAAGTAGATAATATATTAAAATAAGAATCATTGGGATGTGACCTTTATGGTTGAGTGGAAGTAGGTCAAATGTTGCAGCTGTTGACCCAATACAGGCAATTTGGAATATAGTGCGCCCTCTTCTTTTTATCAAGGGTGGCCATTTTGTGCACTGCATCATGACAATTGTTTTTGTTTTGAAAGATGTTAATTTTCACAGTATATATTTTTGTTTACGTTTATAAAATTATTATCGTCTCGCAGCGCCCGCCAAATGACCCGATTGTTTAAGTTTGTTCTTGTTTTCCAAAGCAGCAAGGTTGTATTTTTTTTGAGTTTACGGCATAAGATGTTATATTTTTTGTGAAATTGGTGAATGTTTTTTCACATTTATGTCGGCCATTTGAAAGGCTGCCCGTGCTGTGCTGCATGATTTGTGAGTGTGATTGTTTTTTTAGTTGACTGCTTTTAGAAAATGGCCTCTTCGGATAAAATGTAGAAGGCACACTTTATTGTGAATCCGTGAATTGCCCATATTCACCCGATGTGCTCACCCATGAATCGCCCATTTTCACCCGATTAGGTCACCCAAGAATCGCCCATATTCACCCGATGCGGTCACCTATGAATCAACCATATTCACCCGATGCGGTCACCCATGAATCGCCCATATTCACCCGATGTGGTCACCCATGAATCGTCCAATATTCACCCGATGTGGTCACCCATGAATCGCCCATATTCACCCGATGTGGTCACCCATGAATTGCCCATATTCACCCGATTTGGTCACCCATGAATCGCCCATATTCACCCGATTTGGTCACCCATGAATCGCCCATATTCACCCGATGTGGTCACCCATGAATTGCCCATATTCACCCGATGTGGTCACCCATGAATCGCCCATATTCACCCAATGCGGTCACCCATGAATCGACAATATTCACCCGATTTGGTCACCCATGAATCGCCAATATTCACCCGATGTGGTCACCCATGAATCGCCCATATTCACCAGATGTGGTCACCCATGAATCGCCCATATTCACCCGATGCGGTCACCTACATGTATGAATCAACCATATTCACCCGATGTGGTCACCCAAGAATCGTCCAATATTCACCCGATGTGGTCACCCATGAATCGCCCATATTCACCCGATGTGGTCACCCATGAATCGCCCATATTCACCCGATTTGGTCACCCATGAATTGCCCATATTCACCCGATTTGGTCACCCATGAATCGCCCATATTCACCCGATGTGGTCACCCATGAATCGCCCATATTCACCCGATTTGGTCACCCATGAATTGCCCATATTCACCCGATTTGGTCACCCATGAATTGCCCATATTCACCCGATTTGGTCACCCATGAATCGCCCATATTCACCCGATGTGGTCACCCATGAATCGCCCATATTCACCCGATGTGGTCACCCATGAATCGCCCATATTCACCCGATGTGGTCACCCATGAATCGGCCATATTCGCCCAATTTGGTCACCCATGAATCGTCTATATTCATCTAAGTTGGTCTCCCATGAATCGCCCATATTCACTCGATTTGGTCACCCATGAATCGCCCATATTCACTCGATTTGGTCACCCATGAATTGCCCATATTCACTCGATTTGGTCAGTTTCCCTGTTTGTTCAAAACAGTGTATACAACGAGCAGGCAGTTACATGGGAATCATATCTTTAGATGTAATTATTGACATCCAAAATGGCAGACCATGGCAAGCATTATCCACATGTGACGCCAGCACAAGGCTTCTGCTGACCCAAATCATCGGACATTATCATCACAGTAATTTTGGTTGTGCCATTTTGGATGTCAATGTCCCAGGGGTTATACAGTGTGATTCCCATTTGAGGTGAATCCAACAGCATTTGCACACTTACACAGTACACAGATTGTCTCCCACAATAGCCAATGTGGCAGACAGCTGTAATGTGTATGTGATGTTGGAGCAAGGTCATGAGGCATTTGAGTACAAAGCACAAGCAGCTGCTGTGGTCTCTGAATGGTTAGCTCATGTACATGTATCTATTCAGACACAGTAATTATCCACAGTCTGTTGATCTTGCACATCAATGCATTTTTGTTACAGCACTGATGAATGAAGTTGAGTTTAACTTTGCTTTTGTCTATTTGTTTAGCGCACCATGTGTACATTTGATGAGGCATATTATTAGTAATTAAACTGATTGTGTAGTAGCATGCAATAGCTCAAACTAGCCCTTTACAAACAAAAAAACAATACAAAGTTATACTGTTAAAAGTTAGTCTTCTTTTCATCATAAATCTGACAAACTGATCATTAAATAAATAGTTCCCGATATACAATGTACAAAGTGGGCTCTGGGTTCTAGGCTCGTTCTAAAGTTTTTACGCAGCCAAGTAGTTCACAGTTGTGTGTTAAAAAGAAGGATAAACATGTATCATTGACTGTATGGCTGATTATACCCTGTGTGACATCAAGTGGGAATTATCAAGACACACTTCTCACTAACATCACATTTGTGTAGTTTTACAGGTCTGCCATTTTGAATCATTAAGCACAATACATCTCAGTAAACAGTAAACATGGTAAAGAGAATGTGACCTGCACTTGTCAGTATTCCATCGTGGTGAGAGAGTGATGTCATCTTAGATGAGTATCAGTTACTTATTCCATCATGGTGAGAGAGTGATGTCATCTTAGATGAGTATCAGTTACTTATTCGTCAGTTTGTCAGATTTGGGCTGATTTATCTGAACTTAATAAAATCCGTAAGAAACGACTACCTCAACTACAGAAATATCAATAATTTCATATCAAACTATGTTTGTTTTTGTACAAGAAATCATGTTCAGTTTTGTAATGCACATTCAGTACATTGTCCATATCTTGTATTTGTTACCATTAGCCTGTCAGGTAGAAGCTTATGACTACCATTTTGACTCGGCAAAATGCCACTGCCTACAAAAAAGAACTAATTACATACCACAACTTCCACCAAAAACTGCATTTGTTTTCCCGATTTACTTAAAAATTGTTTTGAAATTATCACAAAGCTAAATGAATGCAACAGGTAGGTTTGCTGTGTAAAGTTTTTAACTCTTTTTCTTGAAACGGCTGGCAAATTTCTAGAGGCACCAATGCAAAGACCTAAGGGCAAAATGTAGGCTATATCCAAATTTGCAGGTTCAGCTATGGCTATGATTGTTGCTAAGGGTGTTGTTAGGGACCTCCTATTCTACAACTCATAATGACTCAGCGATCTAGCCATAGCAATAGTCATAGCCACCAATTCAGACACGGCTGTAGTTTCTTCTAGTTCTAATGCCACCATTAACTTTGAGTCTGTGTTCATTCTTATGATGTTCTATAACCCATTCCGCACAGGTTTTCTTGTTATGCTCAAAGCAGCTTGAATCCATGCATTAAAAGTAGCAGTTTTGCACATCAGAGAGCCATATACTTGTAGTTCAGTGATGTACATGTATACAAAACAATGCACATATTAAGTTTAGCTTCTGTATTCAAATGATCTAAGCACTTTGTATTTGTCTATTTGGGTTAGATGAAATGCAATCCTGTTGAAGTTATTTTGGTATATTTGTTCTTTTCTCTTCTGGGGGAGGAGCCTGTCGAAGGCATAATGTCAGGGAGGTAAAGTCCTTGTTGAGATGATTCAGATTTGATAAAAATGATGCCACATTTAAAATATATAGATCTTTATTTTTTGTGCAGGAAATTTTTAATTCATTCCTAAATTTCCATGGTGTTTAGTCAGACGGCATTGAATTTGTCTTTTTGATTAGCAAAAAGTTCTTGTGTAAAACGTAGGGAATCCTTGTACAGACGTCATCTTTCAATTTCACTCTGAAAGATATCAATTTATTCCTTTTTAAAGAGAGGTTTAAAAGAGACTTGTAATTTTCTTTTCACTTTCATGAGGACTCTATTAGATAATAAGTGAATCACAAGACTGAACTTCGACCTAGAGCCCCTCTTTAATTATTTCTGTTTTTCAGGATGACCAACCACAACCTGGGCAGAGGATTCACCACGTGGGTCAAAACCAACCAAATGATGAAGATGACATAAAGGAAGCTGAAGAGAATCGTATCCGCCGTGAGCAAGAGGAACGTCTTGGCCTTGAGAAGGAACAGCAACAAAAAGAAGCACTTGAGGAGCAGCAGAGAATTTTACAAGAGCAAAAGGAAAGAGATCAACAGGATAGATTGAGGCAAGAAGGAGACCTGAAGGTAAAGATGAGGCAATATGGGTGAAGAGAATGAAGAATGGGGGTAGTGCTAGAGATTGTTGTTTGTGAGCATATTTTACGGTAACGTAGAAACAAAACTAGCAATCTAGTTTACTTTTTGGCATTCTACCAAAGTTTGAACGCAATGTGTAACAGACAGTTGAAGTCGATGTCTGTATGTCATCACGTAGTTATCATAAACAGACAGTTGAAGTCGATGTCTGTATGTCATCACGTAGTTATCATAAACTGCACATTACAGTTGAAGTCGATGTCTGTATGTCATCACGTAGTTGTCTGTAACTGACAGTTGAAGTCGATGTCTGTATGTCATCACGTAGTTATCATAAACAGACAGTTGAAGTCGATGTCTGTATGTCATCACGTAGTTATCATAAACTGCACATTACAGTTGAAGTCGATGTCTGTATGTCATCACGTAGTTATCATAAACTGACAGTTGAAGTCGATGTCTGTATGTCATCACGTAGTTATCATAAACTGCACATTGACCAACTAAACTAGGTAAAACAGTCTCGCGTAAACACAAAATTTCGGCTAAGTGTTTGGCTACTAAAACCATTAAACTTTAAAATACAATTTCACAGATACATGTAATTGGTAGCAGGAATTGGACCCTACTTCATGGCTGAAGTCACTCTTGCTGGTTGAATTGAGCTTGAATTTTTGCATCTACCAGTTTGAAAACTGAGCATATTTTATGCGTTTGCATTCTTTGTCCACCTGTAAGCTGTGTAACACGAGCGCTTGATCATGCTCATTACACCTTCGATGCTTACCAAGCGCTGTACACAATGACTAACAACGTTTTTTGGATGGTTGTATACTGAACCCTGTTTAGATGTATTTTGAAGGTTGTTGCTATCATCTTGGTCCTGTTTCAGGAGCAGCATGAAGTCAATCCAAACAAACAGGAACTTGAGAAGAAAGAGGAGGGAGATTATGCCGATCAAGCAAAGATATACCAAGAACAATGGGAGCAAAAAAGAAAAGAAAAATTACAAAGGTAACTCATCCAAAAATCTTTGTTAACAACACCATAACCAGTTAGGTGTTATCCTGCAGATACTGCATTTGACCTGACCTGACCTGACCTGACTGACTTGACCAACCTGAACGACCTGTTTAGTCTTCACTGTGTTTGTTTTTTCATTTCAAAAACTTGTTGAAAGCCAAGTTGATCTTTCAAAAATAATAATGGGAGTGGAACTGGGAAGGTTTATTATTTACAGGACGATCAGGTCGGTCAAATCTACAGGGCAGGTCAGGTTATTTGGCACTGGGATATGCAGATAGTTCTTTTTCCAGATAACTTGCATTGAAGTCTTCTTTGTTAACTGTGACTCGGTTGTCTTTGGTCATAAGCCCTGGTCAATGATCGACCATGGCAGTCTGGAATCTCACTTTCCTTTCTTCATCTTCCTTGCAAATCACAGTGCTTACTTTTAATGGTCTCTCGGTTTTATTAGCAATATTAACTTGTTTTGGGGGCTTCATTTTAAAGGGAAATGGAGAGGCAACTAGAAGAGCAGCAGCGACAGCAAGCAGAAAGAGATGCTGAGCAGCAGGTTGCTTTACAACCACAGCAAGGTAATGATGATGACACTGGTAATCAGGGGGATGAAGACTATGCAGAGAAACTGCAGAAACAGAGGGAGGAGCAACTAAGGAGAGAAGAGCTGCACAGGATGCAACAAGAACACCAAGGTGAGTCAACAAGAGGTAGCTGCGGCTAAGGCTATGGCTTGCTAACAATAATAACATTATTTTGAATCAAATGCTGCTCTTAGAAACAGGTGCCTAGCTGCAACTGCCAATTCCAACAAAGCCTCACAAGGCAGTGTACCAGACATTATTCACATCTAACTCCCAAATGGAAGATTAATTCTGTGTTTTGATGGACTAATTTTGTTTTCCATTTCCAGGTAACATGTTTGCAGATGATAAAAGAAACTTACCCAAACAGCAGGTAAGTTCAGACATTTTCATCTTCAAAAATTGTTTAAAACAAATACAGAAATTTCTTTGACTTTCTGTTCCTTCATATATAATAGTTTTTCATTTTTTTGTTCTACAGTATTAATTGTTTTTGTGTGTGTGTGTACATTATTTCAAATCTTATTGTTATTTAATATTACCATTGTTTTTTTCCAAAATTTTTTCCAAAATTTTTTCCAAAATATTACCATTGTTTTTATCAGTGTGTCATAATATTTAGAGTGATTGAATGATTTAACAATTAAATGCCCACTTTGCTTATGTTGATTGTGTATTGTTGCTTGATGTACATGTACATAATATGTAAGGTATTTCCTCCATATGCTTCTGTCACATTTTGGATTTTCCTTTCACTGTCTTTTACCGTTTTATATTCATATTGATGTGAATTGAAAAAAGTAATTTGACTTTTATAATTGATTGTATGTAATTGTAAATACTGTGTAATTGTTTGCATCCATCTATAGACATAATAATTAGAAGGAAGATATTGGTAGAACTTGAAGACTAAACTTATTACATAAAAAACTGCATGAACTTGGACATTAAGTGATAGATATAAATAGATATGATAATCCACACAGGGATAATGTAGGATCTCTATTTGGTGCTAATTGGTTTGGTTTCTTTTGCTTTGTCAGTGGAATGATGAGCAGCAAGATATTCATTTAAATCAAGAAGAAGAAGAAGATGATGATGATGGAGTCAGACAAAGTCAGGGTGATGGTCAAAATGAGAATAATATCAAAAGGTTTGATAGTTCATATAGCTTTTGTAAATCATCATTTATTTATTAATTATTTGTCTTACAGGCCATAATTTACTGGGTAATTCTTACAGGCAACTTAAAGGCAACTGACTGTGAAGGAATTGTTCTACTGATAATGACTGACCAGTGTGACTCATGACTGGTACTCGAGTACACACAGGAGATATTGTTCCACTACTAATGACTGACCAGTGTGACTAATGACTGGTACTCGAGTATGCGCAGGAGACATCATTCCACTACTGATGACTGACCAGTGTGACTAATGACTGGTACTCAAGTATACACAGGAGACATTGTTTCACTACTAATGACTGACCAGTGTGACTAATGACTGGTACTCAAGTACACATTTTCAGTTGCCTTTCATTGCCAGCTGATGTGACACTGGATTGAAGTTTAATAAGGATGAAGATTCATAGAGTATACATATTTAATATAATGAGTGTTGTTGAAGGCAATGTGTTTGGTCATACATTGCTACCTGTTGAAAATGATGGCATTGAAATTATAATAAGCTATTTACACCATGGAACTGCTTACCCTCCCATGCTTACCGCATAATTTAACGCTTACAGCTCATAGAATCAGATTCTTTACAGTGCATGGTAAGCGCATAAGTCTGTGGTCAGCAGAGCCAAGAAATTAGGCCAAGCAGGGTGCTGTGTGGTGGTTTTTATTTTACATTTGTTTGTGGATTCTATTTGTCTTGATGCTTTGCAGCACAATGATTGATTGAATATGTTTGATTTTGATTTGATTTCTGCAGAGTTAATGGTGATGTTCAATTACATGCACCAGGAGCTGATCATATTGATGTTGTTGATATGCCTGATTTAGGAAATGATCAAGTACAACTTCCTAATCCACAAGGTATATTCTTAGACTCATTGCTAAATTATTGTTTACCACACCATACCAATTATAAGGTTATTTATTAGAACTTTTCCTGCTGTTTATATTTATTGCTGTAGATTGGGAAAAGCAGGAGACTACCAAGTTTGTTTAATAATACAAATTTATTCTGCTGTTTATGTGCTACTTCTGAACCCATTGGACTTCTACTTTTGCTTTATAGTGAATCAAAATACTTCTTGTATTATCTTAACTGCTGCGGAGTGATATATATTAGTCTCACCATTTCATAACAAGAAAACTACATGTTAGAACTCAATCAACATTCTTTGATTTGTTTTTCTCTACCAGGTTTAGTTCCTGCTCTTAAAAACGACAATGTTGACCAGGTAGGTAGATCATCATCTTATATAGCTGGTCATTTTGGTTTCAATTGACTCGGCCAGTTACTACCAAGGATCTTCCATGTTTTCCCTTCTAGCCTGACCAGATTATTGTAGCAGAATTGATAGAATCGTTTTTTCTTTTTTATTTGATAGTATCGCTGGCACAAACAAACCATGACTTAACAAAGCCAATAAAACAAAGATTTTGTTTGAAGCATCGTGATTTGTTGTTTCTCTTTTGAGAAAATACCATGTTTATGCACTGTGAGCAGCAAAACCTCAGCCATGAGTCACAACCACCAACTGGGTCCATGATATGAACCAAGGCTGGAATCTTGGTTCGCTCAGATTTACCTCCAATGAATCAAAATACAATGACATGCAGTGGTGGAAGCTTCACGATGAAGACATAAAAAACTGTTTTTAAAGTTTAAATTTTTAGAGTTGAGTCACAAATGTTGAAGTGAACTCTTAACAAATATCTTTAGTAAGTCTTCATACTTGAAATTGAGCTTGAAACCAGACAAACTTAGAAAAGAAAAAAAAATAATAATTCAGATTTGAGTCCAACACACTTGAACAAACTGTCTCTAGTCTTGTCAGCTCCTCCATATCTGTAACACAATTATTCATTTGTACATAATTCCTAATTTGGACTATTAATTGATCTGTTATCTGTTCTCTGTTCTGATTGCTTCTCTTTATTTTGTTTGTTTGTTTATTTTGTCGCTAATTAGTTATTCTTTTAAGGCATTGTTGAATTCAAATTTACATATAATGTCAATTGTTATGTAAGCACGACAAAGACAATTATTGTATTGTGTGTGATCAAAAATTAACCTAAAATTGAATTGAATAGAATTGAAATAACTGATGGGTCTGCTGGTGTGGATGACTGCAGTTTAATCTCTTTGTTGATTTACAGACAAAAGTCCGAGGGGATCATTTATCTGAGGATGATGAACAAGAAGAAAATCAAGTAAGATTTTGCATTAATCTTTATTGTGTTATATTATTTATATGTATATTTATTAGTAAAATATTTATTAGTAAATCAGTTTCATCTTGATAAACGTCTACTGTGTAAATCATGTATACAACTCAAAATGTGTATTTTCTTTCTTCAACAGAATTTCCATCGAGAAAGAAATAATAAAAATGCACAGGAAGACGCCAGAGACGAAGAAATATGAAAACTGTTGAACCAGTATTTCCGGCCAACAGGACATGAGTGGTAATTTGGAAAAAGGTTGCCATGGAAATGCTCAACAAAATTGTATTGATCGCCTCAATTGCCTTAAAAGTTAAGAAGTAGAATTATGGGATAAAAGAAATACATTGAAAGATGTTCAGTCTGCAGAGCTTGACAACTGTCTATAATTGGCATACTAACTATCCCAATTGGGATATACTTGTAGCCTGATTGGAACCTTTTTCTCCCAATGTGGATACTAGTGGTCTGGAATCAAGGAACCCTTGGTCACACTGACATCTTAACTATCCCAATTGGGATATACTTCTACCTTGATCGGAACCCTTTTCTCTCAATGTGGATATCAGTGGTCTGGAATTAAGGAACCCTTGGCATCAATGACATTTTACCTATCCCAATTAGGATATGCTTGTACCCTAATTGGGACTCTCTCATTACGAGGTTGTCTTTGTACCCCAAGTCAGGGTACTATTTGATGGTAACAGCTTCTTCTCTACTGTGATGTGTAATGTAAGGCTTGATTAGCGTCCCCTCAGACGCCAGCTACTGGTTTTCAAGTGGCAATGTGAGGAATGGGATGTTTGAAACATCACAAACACTGATATCACCATTGTGTCAACTTGTAATTTGTTCAAGAAATATTGCCCTCTTTGTGAAGAGGGATGGAGTTAATGTGGAAATTGGGAAGATTGCTTCATCTTAAACTTCTCAATTGTTTCTCAAGATGGGAACATTGACTTCAAATCTAGGAATGTATCTCCAAGATTGCTTTATCTTAAACTCCTCAAGTGCTTCTCAAGATGGGAACATTGACTTCAAAACTAGTCCTCAATTGTTTCTCAAGATGGCAACATTGACTTCAAATCTAGGAATGTATCTCCAAGATTGCTTCATCTTAAACTCCTCAAGTGTTTCTCCTAGCAATGGAGCTGAAGATGGCAACATTGACTTCAAAACTAAGAGTGTATCTCCAAGATTTCTTTCTACAAATCAAGTTGACATCAAAAGTTAAAGGGCATACAATTCCAGCAGAAAAAAAAGTAGTCAAAATGTTCACTTCTTGTTGTGTAAAATTATAACATTTATGTGTTTTTCTTGCGTTTCAACTTAAACGTTCATCATATTTACATGGAATATACAAATAATAAGATCTGGGACCATTGCAGTGCTGTTTGCAGAGGACTATAAAGCATTGCAATAAACATTGTAGGACATGTTTGAATCATAAAAGACCTTGTCAAGTTTTACAAGGTGACACGGCGCAATCTGATGCCAACCATATCGGAGCCTCTGGGAAAACCCCTTCGCATAACAGTAGGGTCATGCTTTAATAATAACCAAGAAGAAAGTTTGTGATTTCCAAAAGCTTACTTGTTAAAAAGCAACCTGCAAAATGATTTCATCTAAAGTGCCCTCTTTGATTAGAAATCAATAAAAGTATGACAACAGATTTGAATCTCCAAAGATCGCCTTTTCAGGCAACTTTTAGAGATTCAAATTTCCAGGTGTCCGTTTGAGATTGCTGCGGCCAGGGATGTGGTTGGTACCTGCTGTCATTTCGCTAAATGTGGTCGGATTTGATGCTCTTGGTGAAAGTACCGTGACAGTTCTTTTGCTGTTTTCTCAACAAGTAGACCATGTATTCAGCTGAAACTTTTACAGGTGACTTTTTGTTCATCTTTATTGATAATTTGGCCTATAAAACAGCATTACATTGACGAAAACTAAACTATGACTCTACTTTTAACAATAAAACACACCACACAACCAATGGATTTCATCCCATCTGAAGAATGAAGCAATTATGGTTGGTGTCTTGCTTCAGGACACAAGTGTCATGACTGAGACTCAAACCCACATTCTGACAGCACCAGATCTTGAGTCTGGTGCTCTAGACCGATTGGCCATGACAGACCATGCATGAAAAAAGGACAATCTTTATTTGGTTTGACACATTTATATTTGACTGCTGATTCCTGGTTTCTTGAGCTGTATGACAAATATGTGCCGTTTCAGCGCTCATGAAACCTAAACAATCACTTGGGATTTTTAAGATGGGTGCTTCTCCGTTGATGATGAGCTTTTTGAGCATTGCTTTTATATTACTAGTCTGTGTGTATTGCTGCAAGCCAGTTTCTGTGATGAAGCTAGGACAGTGAATGAAACAAGGGAATCCAAAGTACCAGTGTGTGTTAATAATTGCATGTAATCATTAGTTAAGGCCTAATCTGTAGTGGCCCTCTGTTGCTCAAGTTAATCAAACTTACTGAAGTAGGATAATCTATGCAATGAATGCATAGAAACCAACTGGGGGGAAGTGGGGGTGACGGACATCCATTGAAGTGCTTGTGTCCATCCCTCGGCCCCCCCCCCCCCCCCCCCCCAGGTCGATGTAACTAAGACTGCACACAAAAAGGCTATAATTTAGATTGAAATAATCAAACGAGAAAGGCTCTGGAAATGATTTATGTGGTACTTAAAATAGAAAGTATCAAGGGGGGCTGTGAAAAGGGAAGTAGGTGAGGACAAGAAACTAGTTGAATTTTTGATGTGGCCTACAAAGCAAATATTGTGATGTACAGGTTTAAAAAACTTAATTTTATTCAAAACAATCAAGAACATTGTATTTCTGATCGTGGAATCGGCCAAGTTGTGATTTACAGATTACTTTGAGAAAAAGTATTTATATTATAGCACTACACATTTCAGCTGCACTTTGTGTATTCAAATATTATATTTTGCTTTTTCAACTTTGATATTTGGCATACATGTATTTTTTTGCCAAAGCTTGATTTATACCTTGTAAATGAGATAAACGTCCAACTTTATCGTGAACATAAAACAATCAACTCTTTTGAAGGTGAACAGGTAGATTCTGTTGGTGGCATGGGTGGCTTAATAAATGGTTTACAAGAATAGTATGCAGTTTTTATATAAGTAAGGACAATTCTGTTCCAAGGCTCAACTTCTTTGAACTGTTTAAGCAGAAATTATCACTTAATGATTTTCTGCTCAAGAAGAAGCAAGATACCAGCCACAAATGTGATATTTGGTTGGTAACCTTATTCTGGTAAGCATATCTTTGTTGTGCTGAGCTACATTTTGTGCTTAAGCAGCTCTATGAAATTGGGCTTTGTATTAAGCAATGTCTTTATAATAAGAATGGGTGTAGTTTTTGCCAGTTGATAAATAAGAGATATTGTTTTTTGTATTTTTTTATTCTTAGTTATGAGTAAATGTGTTCGTATTTTTGGGTGTTAAAGCTGGGGTTTAGACAGTTTTAAATAGTCCTAAAACTCTGGGGCCAATTTCATGGAGCTGCTTAAGCACAAAATTTGCTTAAGCACGGAAAAAGCTTGCTTATTATACTCGTATTATTGGCCAAAACTCCATGCGATGTACATTGCTCGTGACTTGTATTTAGCTGTTGTTTAGTTAGCATAACAATCGAGTGGAGTATTGGCCGGTAATCTGGTTTTACTAAGCAAGGTTTTTTGGTGCTTAAGCAAATTTTGTGCTTAAGCAGAGCCATGAAATTGGGCCCAGATCTTTACCTTAAACGTCACGATAATTTTGTTTTAATTTTTAAAAGTATGTGCACCTGTAGTGCATTCAATATTATTTTGTTATAGTTTTTTAAGTTTAATCAAATTTTGTTTGTGAATGTGAATGTGAGTCAGCCATTGGAAGCTATTGGTTGCCAATCTTTATGTTGAAATAGACAAGGCTGTTGTACATAAAGGATGTTTTTAACATGTTGACTTTGGCTTCATCAGCCATTGTAAGCCACATCCAGTTTGAAGATATCTATAAGAGATGACAAACAATGGAAACATCCATAGAGTTTACGAGCCACGCCCAACTCTCATCAGCCAATGAGAGCTTTTCCTTTGACCTCAGTGAGGTTGGACCTCCTGAGGTCATGCAAAGGGTCTTTAATGCCTTAAACCAGAGCCATGCGCACGCAAGAGGCCCATAAAGAACAGTGTTGTCATTGTTGTTTATCTTCAAGCAGGCCTGAATACTCGATTCTGATTGGTCGATCCATAGCAACAAGGAGTGTGATATAAACTTATATTGCACGGCCCATATCACACCCTGCGTATTGTGTGTTCTAACTGCGCGTCAAGTTTGCTTGAAGATAAATGTGTTAAATACGTTAACTTATAATAGTTATTATTTAAATCATTGGTGATAGAGTAATAAAAGTAACATGGCCCGATATGTAAATATATGTAGATCAGTTGATTGAGGGTCCCTTCAGCTGAAATAGTTTCTGTTGATATAAAATACAGGATTAACTTATTAATTGGAATTACCCGTGACAAATGTTTAAAAGGAATATACAACACAATTGGGTAACCAGGTCAACTTTGTATCTGAGAATCTTTCTGAATTTATGAGTTTGTTTTAGTTTGTTAATTAATGATATCGGTCCTTTTGTTGGTGACTTAATTCTTTTGAAACTGTCATTTTGTGAATATGCGGATTATTGCAACTCGTTTTTTTAAAGTTATTTTTATGAATAAATTTTCTTAGATTTACTTCAATGGTGTTAAATGGTGTTAAAACTGCCAATTTTTTCTTTTGGACCATTGTGGGTTTATGCTTGGGAAATTGTATTTATTTGTGAACCAGAAAGTTGTACATTATTCATTATTGGGTTTTCTCCTTTGGCATGTATTTCTATCTCTCTACTTAATACCCAGCCATAATGTCTGCATCCCATAATGCTTGGTGCTTTTTTGGCGAGGATTGCTTGCTGATTAGTTTTGAAAACATTTTAAGCAGATAAGGTTTGTTTTAACAGTCATTCCTGCTTGATTGTGTGTGCTTTAACATCAGGGCCCTATTCTTTGCTTACTGTGCCCTGTAAGTGCATAATTCTACATGTCATTTATAAGCACAGCCATGTAATTGGGCCAAGTACTGTCAATTATGACACTTTAAAATAAATGGCTGCTGTTGGGTACCGGGGAAGTTCAGTGTGGAATTTTCATAGAGTTTATAGAAGAACAAGAGGGTGTACAAGACCATGTGACCAGGCCTGATTAGGAGCATTTGTGCATTTGACATAACAGTGCTGACCCAGCCTCGCCCGCTAACCCCTGGAAGGGAAACACTAAAAATCAACGCTGATTGGCTCACCCAAAGTGACTGCTATGTGTGTACGCTTGTTAAAAACTTTCGATCGGCCCAAGTCGGGCGCTTAGTACGCACGTATTTCAACGCAATCATGTTTTTATATGGGCACCCTAAACTGCATACAGTTAAATGTATAACAAGATTGAAAAAGAATGAGAGGGGGGACAGTTTCCCTATGACTTGTGCGTCCTTTGACAGCGCGCTCTGCGTAGTCTCTCTAACACAGAATGGATCAACCACAGAGCTAATTAAAATATCCCTTATATTTGGATATTTCAAAGTCACACTTCCAGGGGGATATGATCGACCGATGCATTCTGGGAAAGAAAACAACATGGCGCCCGGCGAGATCGTACACCACTGGGAACGAGGTTGGTGCAGCCACTATTTTTAAAGTGGACATTTGCATCCAGTTTAAAGGTTACACACCTATGTTCCTACACCCTAACTAACCCAAAACCCTCGGGTGCAGATCACAAGGGGTTGTCGGAACACTGAGCAGTCACCAATTTACACATCAGGATTCGTTCCCATGGTGGGACAATGCAGTTTACCTAGTGCAGGACATAGTATAGTGTATGCACCTTTTAGTTCCATTACAAATATGACTTTGTTTTGTACATTATTTAAATTTTGGATTAATCCAGCTTATGTCACCATGTTTCTAGTTACATGTACAGTGGGGTCATGTAGCGATGAGTATACTATTTTAGATTTTGTTGTTGACTAGCTCTTTATAATATTATGCCTCATTGTAAGGTGTCCTTGCATGTATTAAGTTTATGTACCATACTCTTACTTGGTTTCATTCAAATAAAGACATATTATTTTCTTCTGTAATCTGTTCTGTAATATTAATTTAATAACACTGAGGATATATGTGTGTGTATGTGAGTAGGTAACCACATTCAAACCGGGGACCTATAACAAAAGAGGACAATAGGTCACGGTTGCTATCACAAAGAGTTGAACAAAGGAGGGTCCACGATTGCAGGCTGTTACACACTTGTGTGTTGGATTCCAGTCAATAAAGGGCGGCAGGTACATGTACTTGGATCTCCAGACTGTTTGGTTTTAAAAGAACAGAAAAACCTCTATACAAACGAGACATTGATAATATTTACACAAATGTTTATTTTCTTTCAAAAATACAAAGAAGCCTGCAGACCAGAACATAGGAAATCAGTTTCAGAGTGGGAATCTACTGTCACAACGACCATTTGGGAAAAACTCAAAACTGCCTGGTACTCATGACCAAAAGCACAAGGATGGTTACCAGGGATTGGCTGTTTTTCAGCAAATGGTCGTCATGGTCACTTGGGCGTGGACAGCCATTTTGTTTCTTCTAGCTATTCAAATTACTGTAACTGTACCAAGGCTGGAAGTTCATTAGTCTGGTGCTTGTTTGGTATTAATATACAACAGTATTATTGCAGACTCCACACTAGGAACATGACTTTAAAGGCAACAGGTCAATGATCATGTTTCCATTGCCAGAAAATCACAAATGAAGGTAAAATGCTATACTTTCCTTCATATATACTAACTTTTGTGTTTCAAAAAAAAAAAATTGCCATTTCTTAAATTAAATGCCTCCCAACTAATGTATATGAACAAACAAAAAAACAGGGCTGTGCCACCAACATTATGTAAACACAAAAGTCAGGAAAATTAAAAGTTAAATGCAAAATTGTAATTAATTGTGAAAAAGTTTTCCCAACACCATAATAACCTTCAAACCTTAAAACTTGTTTGGGCAAAATACCCAAACATTAATATTTTTTTCTCTGAATAAGTTTTGACAGAAGAAGCTGATTCAAATTGAATATTATAAAATACTTTCAAGTATGCCATGCACAATGCGCAAACTGTTTGTACATGGTTGCTGGCAATGTGAAATGTCAGGTCCTGACAGTAACTTATTTGCATCTTTACTAACCATTGAGAGAATTTTTCCATTAAGTGTCTAAAATAAAAGTTTATCACTTCAAGGAATACAGGGAAATTGCTCTCTAATGTTCAAAACATTTTCTTAACATCCATTTTTGGAAAAAATTGGGCGAGGCATATTTTAACAAAAAATAAACTAAAATTGGTTTGTGATCAATACTGAAGTTTTATTTTTAAATACAAGTGAGTATTTTCATAAACAAGCCAAAATGTGTGTAATAAATTGCCGGATTTTAAAAGTTCATGTACTTCTATCTCAGCATTGCTGGTCAAAAACTGAGTCCTGCAAGGATTGCCTTTATCAACATTCACCCTACCATCCCCAAACCCATACAAACCCAACTGCAGGTTTGGTTTGATTCTGTTATACCGAGGACGCTTTACATTGGATCAGGCATACTGCCATAATCAGAGTCAAATGGTTCGGGTGTTGAGTTACTGAATGGTGTTAGATTTTGTTAGAGTGAGGAAGGATCCAAGTCAACCACTCAATGGTTAGGACTGAATACCATTAGAAGCGTAGATTAAAACCTGTTGTCTTAGCTGAAGTTCCTTGTGATGCTAACGTCAATCGGAATCCTTCTTCGGTTGTTCCATCTTGTTCCTATAAGATGAAAGGAAACATTTTTATTATGAAATCATGTTCCCTGCCAACAATAGCAATAACTAATACTAAATATCATCAGACCAAAATAAGGAACCGACTATTTTCACCTTTCAACCTCTCTTTGGTTGCATTGATTTAAAATGGACTTAAAACAAGATGTCCGCATTATGATAAAGGTGGATAGAAAGTATAATACATAGTTCATATTATAGCACTTTATCACACCAGACCGACGTCTTAAAGCGCTCATTGTTTTTATGGCAATGATGCCTAGCTATGAATTATGAGACCATTTATGTAGCACCTTGTAAGGGTTTACAATGTCAGAAACACAGGGGGAAACCCCATCTATTAATTTCATTCATTCATTTGCCACGGTATCAACAAATAAAAAGACATTATCACTCAAGAGTGATCAGTTTAAAGAATACAACTTTACAATATAGATATATCAAGAACTAGATGAAAATAAAATGACACTGCAGAGGGATTAAGAAGCAGAGCTTGTAGGCAATGATCCCTAAAGACACTGCAGAGGGATTAAGAAGCAGAGCTTGTAGGCAATGATCCCTAAAGACACTGCAGAGGGATTAAGAAGCAGAGCTTGTAGGCAATCATCCCTAAAGACATGCATTTGCATTGAGACAGAGAATAGTAGTAACTATTAGGTTGAACCAAAAGGTCTGTGTTCGAGTCTCAATGCACAAGCACATACTCCATAAAGAATTTTAAGTAAACACTTAAAAACAAACAGACGAAGGACAAAAACAAAACAGCCTTGCAGGTCTACCAGTAAAACCACCAAAACTGAGTGATCACACCCAAAAGTGAGTGATCACACCCAGGGGATCCCACCGAGGGAAAAACAAGCTTGGGAATGGGCAATGTGGGCGACGATCCCCGGAGGGGACCACCCATTCCTGGTCAGCACTGTAATACCAGTTTAGATTATTAAAGTACATGTACATGCATATCTTTACACTCATCCAAAATAAGATTCCAATGTCAGATTTAAAGACACGGTTAAAGATAAATAAACTTTTGGAGACTCTAAGTTGTTCATTAAGCATGTTCCAGAGCATTGGTCCCTCATGTTTAATAGTTTTATGAGCAAGGGAAGTACGTGTGTATGGAATATGAAATTAGAAGCTTGGCGGGTATAATGGGAATGAACATCTGAATTTAAAGAAAAATAGATTTAATGGCAGGAGGTAAATTTTTGCGTGACAGCCGATACATCAGGGACCCAAGCTGTAGGCGATAAATATCCTTCACTTTTAAAGTATTATATTTGATGAAAAGGGGATCAGCATATGCGTTAAATTCTGCAAAATTATTTATTCGAAGAACTCATTTCTGCAAGATAAGAAGTCTATTGAGATTGGTAGTAGTATAGCTCCCCATGCAAGTATCCCATAATGAAGATAAGATCCAATCAATGTGTTATAAAGTGAATGCAATACCACTTCCGGGAAGAAATGTTTGATCCTATTAATCACACCAATATTTCTAGAAATAACTTTACAAATAGAATCCACATGACTATTCCATGTAAGGCCACGGTCAACAAAAAGTCCCAGAAACTTACAACAATCAGTTTTAGTGATGATAAAGTCATTAATCTTTACAGGACATGGAAGGTCATGGAAGGTCACTGGCAGTGTTGCTGAACAGCATGTAATTAGTTTTAGTAATATTAAGGGATAATTTGTTGACCGTAAACCAATTAGCAACAAGTTTAAGCTCTTCATTAACAGTATTTACCAGGTAATTAAGATTGCTATGGGAAAAAAATAATATAAAAGAAAGCACACTGGAGGAATTAGTAAAATCATTAATGTATAAGATAAATAACAAGGGCCCAAGGATGGATCCTTGTGGTACACCATATGTAAGGACATCAGACTCAGAATTTATGCAATAGATCGATCCATTAAGCCCCGCCTCCTTACGAGTTGACCAATCACAGCCGCGAAACCCGATCACCATTAGTGCAAAGATCACCAAACGGCTCAAATGGTGATCAGATTTCGCGGAGTGTGATTAGTCAATGAGAAATGGGCGTGGCTTAATGGATCGGTGTATTGACGGAAACATATTGGGGCCTGTCTGAGAGATAACTCCTAAACCACTCTAGGGAAATTCCTTGGATGCCATAGCAGGAAAGTTTATATAAAAGTATCTGATGGTCTATTGTATCAAAAGCTTTTGAAAGGTCAAGGAACATCCCCAGGGTATGTTTGGAGTCATCAATTGCATTAGAGACTTTATCAATAAAATCAAGGAGTGCATGAATGGTTGAATGTTTACTATGGAAACCAAATTGCTGATTTGTCAAATGTGTTGTCATACAGTGATGTTTGTTTCACAGTTGGTTTTGAGTGAAGTAGGAATAGATTTTGGTAGAGAGGTCAACAGATTCAGAGTTATTTTTGATGACTTACCAGTTTAGCATATTGAAGCCCGCCCTCTGGAGCCTTAGGGCTGCGTTTAGTTGTACGAGCCATTTCACTCTTGGCAGGCCATGTTGGAAACATTGACTCGTCAATCGGAAGTGGTTTCTCTCTGAAGTAGGAATGATGTAAGGCTTCATCGGCCGATATACGACGCTCAGGATTGTATGTTAAAAACCTGCCACAAAAGAAATTATAGTTCACTGTCTTGACTCCTGACCTTCAGGATCTTTATATAACAACAAAACTGAAAGGCACCAGTCTTAACCCTCAGAGGTAGGAGCCTACTCGTAGCTATACGCCTGGAAAATGACATTTTCTAGTACAGATTTAATATTACAGTCCAAACTGTAGTCTGAATGCCAATCTTATTTTCTGTGCTGTCGTCCCATCTACTTGTATGTGTTCCTTTGGAATTTTGCATCTCAAACTTGATTGCAGTTGCATGGAAAAAGTGTACACCTCGAAGTTGGGTTTTTGGCCATTTTAGTTTAATTTGGAATTAGTTGAAATTCTACATAGGAAAGAAGTTTGCCATGGTCTAAATAAGAATGAAAACAATACAGCATCTTGAGAGCATTCTCCAATTGTTCACAGCTACGAATACCATCTTCTCTTACAATATAAAACATGTCACTTTTGTTTTTAAAAAGAAGAGAGGGACCAAGTACATTCCACTGCCTTTATGGCAGGCAAGATACTAGACTGGTCATATGGGAAGTTTAACATTTTGTGTCATAATTTTCACATAAATTCAAGAGTTGTTAAAGTAATTGCTGCACAAGTTTTGAGATGATCCCCCTTTCTTCATATTAAAAGTTAATAAAAAACAGACGGTGCAATCCCCATTTAAGATTTAATGTTTTCTTTCATCGAGCTGTGTACAAATCATGCCTGCCGGAAATCCAGGCTCTTTTGTAAACATGTGATGTCATAGGTCACATGGTCTATAAAGGCAAGTACACTGCCACGGAGGGTTGATTTTGGATTGATTGATTTTGATTTCTGTAGAGTGAAAGGCGAGATAATTGACACGCTGGTAATTTTAGACTTACCTGTTTATGAGGTCAAAACCGGGTTCAGTGACGATGGTCCCAATACGATCTCGTAGATTGTTGTATGGATATTCATTAAATGTCATCTTCTTGACTGCAGGAAGCTCATTGTAACCTGTCCATATCTTCTCACTTGGTGTTCCCAACTCCTATATAACAATTATAAGATCAAAACTTGTCAAGCGCCAAGAAGAAATTAACCAACATCCTCAAGAGAAGCTTCCTTTGAAAAAGAGAAACCCAAGATGTGAAGAAAGAAGAAAATGGTTTTTACTCACCAAAATGTACATTTTATGGTGCAGTTTGGTAGATTGCTAAACACTGGACGGGGTATAATATTCAGTAAGCTGTCTGATAGTGGAGGATTGAGGACTGTGGGTCCAAATAAGAATTGCTAATCACTAGGCCAGGCATACAATCCAAGTCCTAACAACATGGTGTTGAGTGACCATAGCGTGGAGGATAGTGGAGGATTGAGGTCACCTGTGGGCAAGTGGGCCTACGTAGTCAGGGTTCATATGCAATAATAGAAACAGACACAGTGATGAATGCAAAGACTCTTGTCAAGTGGAAGGGAATTTTTATGCTGGTGTTTGGTCTACAATTACCTTAAAGATTCTATTGAGTTGATCGACTTCAGATCGTCCAGGGAACAATGGTTTCATCTTGATAAACTCAGCGAAGATGCAACCTACTGACCACATGTCAATAGGGCATGAGTATTCCTTTAAAATGAAGAAGAAATATTCATTAGAGTTACATTGATTACCTCAATTCAGTTCTATTCGTTGTTGTATTTTATCATGAAAAATATATTATCCCATTTGAACCAAACTAATTTTGAAGCCTTTCTTAGAGCAAAATATTAACCATACTACCCTGTTTCAACCATGATCCATACTCCCTTGCTAACCATGATCCATACTCCCTTGCTAACCATGATCCATACTCCCTTGCTAACCATGATCCATACTCCCTTGCTAACCATGATCCATACTCCCTTGCTAACCATGATCCATACTCCCTTGCTAACCATGACCCATACTCCCTTGCTAACCATGACCCATACTCCCTTGCTAACCATGACCCATACTCCCTTGCTAACCATGATCCATACTCCCTTGCTAACCATGACCCATACTCCCTTGCTAACCATGACCCATACTCCCTTGCTAACCATGACCCATACTCCCTTGCTAACCATGACCCATACTCCCTTGCTAACCATGACCCATACTCCCTTGCTAACCATGACCCATACTCCCTTGCTAACCATGATCCATACTCCCTTGCTAACCCTAACCCATACTCCCTTGCTAACCATGACCCATACTCCCTTGCTAACCATGATCCATACTCCCTTGCTAACCATGATCCATACTCCCTTGCTAACCATGACCCATACTCCCTTGCTAACCATGACCCATACTCCCTTGCTAACCATGACCCATACTCCCTTGCTAACCATGATCCATACTCCCTTGCTAACCCTAACCCATACTCCCTTGCTAACCATGACCCATACTCCCTTGCTAACCATGATCCATACTCCCTTGCTAACCATGATCCATACTCCCTTGCTAACCATGATCCATACTCCCTTGCTAACCATGATCCATACTCCCTTGCTAACCCTAACCCATACTCCCTTGCTAACCATGATCCATACTCCCTTGCTAACCATGATCCATACTCCCTTGCTAACCATGATCCATACTCCCTTGCTAACCATGACCCATACTCCCTTGCTAACCATGACCCATACTCCCTTGCTAACCATGACCCATACTCCCTTGCTAACCATGATCCATACTCCCTTGCTAACCATGACCCATACTCCCTTGCTAACCATGATCCATACTCCCTTGCTAACCATGATCCATACTCCCTTGCTAACCATGATCCATACTCCCTTGCTAACCATGACCCATACTCCCTTGCTAACCATGATCCATACTCCCTTGCTAACCATGACCCATACTCCCTTGCTAACCATGATCCATACTCCCTTGCTAACCATGATCCATACTCCCTTGCTAACCATGATCCATACTCCCTTGCTAACCATGATCCATACTCCCTTGCTAACCATGATCCATACTCCCTTGCTAACCATGACCCATACTCCCTTGCTAACCATGACCCATACTCCCTTGCTAACCATGACCCATACTCCCTTGCTAACCATGACCCATACTCCCTTGCTAACCATGACCCATACTCCCTTGCTAACCATGATCCATACTCCCTTGCTAACCATGACCCATACTCCCTTGCTAACCATGACCCATACTCCCTTGCTAACCATGATCCATACTCCCTTGCTAACCATGATCCATACTCCCTTGCTAACCATGATCCATACTCCCTTGCTAACCATGATCCATACTCCCTTGCTAACCATGATCCATACTCCCTTGCTAACCCTAACCCATACTCCCTTGCTAACCATGACCCATACTCCCTTGCTAACCATGATCCATACTCCCTTGCTAACCATGATCCATACTCCCTTGCTAACCATGACCCATACTCCCTTGCTAACCATGACCCATACTCCCTTGCTAACCATGATCCATACTCCCTTGCTAACCATGATCCATACTCCCTTGCTAACCATGATCCATACTCCCTTGCTAACCATGATCCATACTCCCTTGCTAACCCTAACCCATACTCCCTTGCTAACCATGACCCATACTCCCTTGCTAACCATGATCCATACTCCCTTGCTAACCATGATCCATACTCCCTTGCTAACCATGACCCATACTCCCTTGCTAACCATGACCCATACTCCCTTGCTAACCATGATCCATACTCCCTTGCTAACCATGATCCATACTCCCTTGCTAACCATGATCCATACTCCCTTGCTAACCATGATCCATACTCCCTTGCTAACCATGACCCATACTCCCTTGCTAACCATGATCCATACTCCCTTGCTAACCATGATCCATACTCCCTTGCTAACCATGACCCATACTCCCTTGCTAACCATGACCCATACTCCCTTGCTAACCATGACCCATACTCCCTTGCTAACCATGATCCATACTCCCTTGCTAACCATGATCCATACTCCCTTGCTAACCATGATCCATACTCCCTTGCTAACCATGACCCATACTCCCTTGCTAACCATGACCCATACTCCCTTGCTAACCATGATCCATACTCCCTTGCTAACCATGATCCATACTCCCTTGCTAACCATGATCCATACTCCCTTGCTAACCATGATCCATACTCCCTTGCTAACCATGATCCATACTCCCTTGCTAACCCTAACCCATACTCCCTTGCTAACCATGACCCATACTCCCTTGCTAACCATGATCCATACTCCCTTGCTAACCATGATCCATACTCCCTTGCTAACCATGATCCATACTCCCTTGCTAACCATGATCCATACTCCCTTGCTAACCCTAACCCATACTCCCTTGCTAACCATGACCCATACTCCCTTGCTAACCATGATCCATACTCCCTTGCTAACCATGACCCATACTCCCTTGCTAACCATGATCCATACTCCCTTGCTAACCATGACCCATACTCCCTTGCTAACCATGACCCATACTCCCTTGCTAACCATGATCCATACTCCCTTGCTAACCATGATCCATACTCCCTTGCTAACCATGATCCATACTCCCTTGCTAACCATGATCCATACTCCCTTGCTAACCATGACCCATACTCCCTTGCTAACCATGATCCATACTCCCTTGCTAACCATGACCCATACTCCCTTGCTAACCATGATCCATACTCCCTTGCTAACCATGACCCATACTCCCTTGCTAACCATGACCCATACTCCCTTGCTAACCATGATCCATACTCCCTTGCTAACCATGATCCATACTCCCTTGCTAACCATGATCCATACTCCCTTGCTAACCATGATCCATACTCCCTTGCTAACCATGATCCATACTCCCTTGCTAACCATGATCCATACTCCCTTGCTAACCATGATCCATACTCCCTTGCTAACCATGACCCATACTCCCTTGCTAACCATGATCCATACTCCCTTGCCAACCATGATCCATACTCCCTTGCTAACCATGACCCATACTCCCTTGCTAACCATGACCCATACTCCCTTGCTAACCATGATCCATACTCCCTTGCTAACCATGACCCATACTCCCTTGCTAACCATGATCCATACTCCCTTGCTAACCATGACCCATACTCCCTTGCTAACCATGATCCATACTCCCTTGCTAACCATGATCCATACTCCCTTGCTAACCATGATCCATACTCCCTTGCTAACCATGACCCATACTCCCTTGCTAACCATGATCCATACTCCCTTGCTAACCCTAACCCATACTCCCTTGCTAACCATGATCCATACTCCCTTGCTAACCATGATCCATACTCCCTTGCTAACCCTAACCCATACTCCCTTGCTAACCATGATCCATACTCCCTTGCTAACCATGACCCATACTCCCTTGCTAACCATGATCCATACTCCCTTGCTAACCATGACCCATACTCCCTTGCTAACCATGATCCATACTCCCTTGCTAACCATGATCCATACTCCCTTGCTAACCATGATCCATACTCCCTTGCTAACCATGATCCATACTCCCTTGCTAACCATGATCCATACTCCCTTGCTAACCCTAACCCATACTCCCTTGCTAACCATGATCCATACTCCCTTGCTAACCATGATCCATACTCCCTTGCTAACCCTAACCCATACTCCCTTGCTAACCATGATCCATACTCCCTTGCTAACCATGACCCATACTCCCTTGCTAACCATGATCCATACTCCCTTGCTAACCATGATCCATACTCCCTTGCTAACCATGATCCATACTCCCTTGCTAACCATGATCCATACTCCCTTGCTAACCATGATCCATACTCCCTTGCTAACCATGATCCATACTCCCTTGCTAACCATGATCCATACTCCCTTGCTAACCATGATCCATACTCCCTTGCTAACCCTAACCCATACTCCCTTGCTAACCATGATCCATACTCCCTTGCTAACCATGACCCATACTCCCTTGCTAACCATGATCCATACTCCCTTGCTAACCATGACCCATACTCCCTTGCTAACCATGACCCATACTCCCTTGCTAACCATGATCCATACTCCCTTGCTAACCATGATCCATACTCCCTTGCTAACCATGATCCATACTCCCTTGCTAACCATGATCCATACTCCCTTGCTAACCATGATCCATACTCCCTTGCTAACCATGATCCATACTCCCTTGCTAACCATGATCCATACTCCCTTGCTAACCATGATCCATACTCCCTTGCTAACCATGACCCATACTCCCTTGCTAACCATGACCCATACTCCCTTGCTAACCATGACCCATACTCCCTTGCTAACCATGATCCATACTCCCTTGCTAACCATGACCCATACTCCCTTGCTAACCATGATCCATACTCCCTTGCCAACCATGACCCATACTCCCTTGCTAACCATGACCCATACTCCCTTGCTAACCATGATCCATACTCCCTTGCTAACCATGATCCATACTCCCTTGCTAACCATGACCCATACTCCCTTGCTAACCATGATCCATACTCCCTTGCTAACCATGACCCATACTCCCTTGCTAACCATGACCCATACTCCCTTGCTAACCATGACCCATACTCCCTTGCTAACCATGATCCATACTCCCTTGCCAACCATGACCCATACTCCCTTGCTAACCATGACCCATACTCCCTTGCTAACCATGATCCATACTCCCTTGCTAACCATGATCCATACTCCCTTGCTAACCATGACCCATACTCCCTTGCTAACCATGATCCATACTCCCTTGCTAACCATGATCCATACTCCCTTGCTAACCATGATCCATACTCCCTTGCTAACCATGATCCATACTCCCTTGCTAACCATGACCCAAACTCCCTTGCTAACCATGATCCATACTCCCTTGCTAACCATGACCCATACTCCCTTGCTAACCATGATCCATACTCCCTTGCTAACCATGATCCATACTCCCTTGCTAACCATGACCCATACTCCCTTGCTAACCATGATCCATACTCCCTTGCTAACCATGACCCATACTCCCTTGCTAACCATGATCCATACTCCCTTGCTAACCATGACCCATACTCCCTTGCTAACCATGATCCATACTCCCTTGCCAACCATGACCCATACTCCCTTGCTAACCATGACCCATACTCCCTTGCTAACCATGATCCATACTCCCTTGCTAACCATGATCCATACTCCCTTGCTAACCATGACCCATACTCCCTTGCTAACCATGATCCATACTCCCTTGCTAACCATGACCCATACTCCCTTGCTAACCATGACCCATACTCCCTTGCTAACCATGACCCATACTCCCTTGCTAACCATGATCCATACTCCCTTGCTAACCATGATCCATACTCCCTTGCTAGTAACAATTCGTCCATATGCACCTTTTAAGCAAGTTTTAACACTTCCACCCATTGACCCATCCTCCCTAACTTGTCAAATCTAGTATATGGTTCAACCCTATCCCATACTCCCTAGCTAGTCAAAATTCATTATACAGCATACCTTTATCCCGAGGAGTAACTCTGGAGCTCTATACATGTACCACAATGTCACAACAATAGGCGTGTAGTGCTTCTAACCCATACTCCCTAGCTAGTCAAAATTCATTATATAGCATACCTTTATCCCGAGGAGTAACTCTGGAGCTCTATACATGTACCACAATGTCACAACAATAGGCATGTAGTGCTTCTAACCCATACTCCCTAGCTAGTCAAAATTCATTATATAGCATACCTTTATCCCGAGGAGTAACTCTGGAGCTCTATACCACAATGTCACAACAATAGGCATGTAGTGCTTCTAACCCATACTCCCTAGCTAGTCAAAATTCATTATACAGCATACCTTTATCCCGAGGAGTAACTCTGGAGCTCTATACCACAATGTCACAACAATAGGCGTGTAGTGCTTCAACGGTGACCCATACTCCCTAGCTAGACCAAAATCACCAATCTTGAGAACTCCTCTATGGCTGAGGAGTAAATTGGATGTCTTGAGATCCCGATGAAGGATCCAGTTGTCATGGAGATGATGAACACCACGTAGAAGTTGCAGCATCAGGCATTTTGTCTCTCCTAAAAGATGTTTAGATCAAGAAAGTTTTAAGTTAAAACTGGTCTCTGGTCACCTTGTCTAGCAACTACATTGCCTGCACTAACGCAAAGTTCTATTTCAACCCCAGGAATAATTTTTTTTCAGCTTGACTCTGAAAGTACATAGTATACATAAGTGTAGGGTAAAACTGAAAAATAAATTGCACATTTTGTTGGTTATAAACTTAAAACATCTTATAAAAAGTTCCTTATTTCCCAGTATGTAACATAGTTACTATACCGTTCTTCTCCTTTAAGTTTTTGCATACTTTGTCATTGTCGTTTTCACCAGTAGTTTGTTCGTCTGTCTGTCTGTCTGTCTGTCTGTCTGTTTGTTTCGTCTTTGTATTGTCCTAAGCATGTACCCTTAGTTTATGTATTTGTTATGTAAAGGCAAGCCGCTACAAGCTACCTGGCTTATTTTGGGCCTTGCCTCCACGCGCTTTCCCACTAGTTTATTCTTAATTCTTATTCTGTTTTTTTTATATTATTGCATTTTACAATGCAGTTCTGTAATTGTGGAAATATGGTAGTGGAAATAAATGTGAATTGAATTGAAAAAAAAAATTGAAAAGAGCAATGAATGTAGTAAGACTTCCCAAAATCTATTCAAACTAAAATTCTGTAAATCTTTTAGTTGACTTACCAATTGTGAACGGTTGCTTCATTGTCTCCATCAGGCCCTTCAGATCGTGCTCAACATAATCCATTACTATGTAGATTTTATCCATATTACTTCCAACAACGATCTCCTGTGATAACCAAAAATAAAGTAGATATAGCTCTTTACTGATACTCAATAACTCCATTCTGAGTGGAGTTCAATGAGGACAATATCTTACTTTATGAAAGCCAAGTGGTGAAGAGTTTTAACAAAGCTATGGATATACATGTAGGGGGTGGGTCCAGACCCCTACCTGCTTTAGACAACATTTTGTTCCTCCTTTCTTTTATAGTCCATTTCCTTTTGCAAACTTCAAATATGTGCATGGATACCTGTGAGGGCAGAGATGGTTCTTGTGATTGATTTAGCTTGGTGCGCTACATATTTGGCAGCACAGGCTGTATACTCCCTAGGGAGCTGAAATGGTTTAAGGAATGAAATAAATGGCCCAAGACCGAAGTATAAATAATGTTAATGTGAAAATGTGGCAAAATTGGTAAATACAAATGTCCATTATGTTATATTAATTTATAATGCCAAGTATTTACCCTGACTGTTACGATGTTTGGATGTTGTGATTTTAATAAAGTGTTGACTTCTCTCAGCGATGTGATCGGAAATCCTTCCTTTTCTTTCTCCATCTTCAATCTCTTCAAAGCAACTATTTGATCTTCACATAAATAAAAACAAATGGCTTTATCAAAACCAATTTTATTTCAGCTGACTAAAAGATTTCTCGGTCAATTTCAGGAAAACATTAACCTAAATTGCATTCAAGTTAAAAACTTCTCCCCTAGTTTTATCAAACTAAGGTTTTGTTTTAGCTACTATTGCATTCAATTTCTTTTTCGTGCACACATGATTTCGTTCTTCTCATTCTGGTTTGTTTCAGTCATTCTATTTCATTTACAGACATTCAAGACTACTTTCTCATCATTATTCAGTTGAATTTCTAAACCTATTTACTATTGATGAAATTGAATGTTTGACCAGCCTCTTGCTGCTGGCTTTGACAAAAAGGAATGGTCTTTGTGATTTGCTTTGACCAGTGAATGATAAGACGTTAAAATTGAATTGCTCCTTTTAACCGTTGAATGCTGATTCAACAGAGCATTCATTTTTAAATGAAATTGAATGAGCAAGGTGTTAATGCGCTTTTGATAAAATTTGCAGAGAAAAACCTATAATAAAAACTGTCATATATCCCAAACATCATTAATAAAAATCACGATCGAATATTGAAGTTTTTTACCTGTTCTCTTTTCCTTTGCACGATAAACGACACCATACGCTCCTTCTTCAATCTTATTCAAACAAACGAACTCTTCAACGCTACGGCAACCAGATACAGCTGGGAAGTATGGTGGCAATTTATCCTTCAGCTCAATGGGAGATTGTGGTGGGGAGTCAGGGAGATAGTCAATCTCAACAGTGTGGTCTTCATCGCCACTTGGTGATGACGTCACATCAAACTTAGACTTCTGTACATCTGTGTCAGATTTTACAAAGAATATCAATCTTTATTTTAATAGTTTCATTTCTTTTCATTTCATTTATTAAGTCTGGATGTGAAGCCAAGGACTCTCAGAAAAGCGAACTTATCACTAAACTAGCCAAGAACCCCATGGAGAGAAAACAAGGAAGGAAGTTTCAAATTTAGATGTGGGAGGAAAACCCCAGAGAATTATTAAACTTTGTGACAGTCTGTAGTACCAGTGTACAGAAGGGTTTGAAAAGACACTAAAATGAAACTGAACAATGTTGTCTTAGTTCTGGGTGCCTTACGTTGATGCTGTGGGGATCTCTTCCGATGCTCGTCTTCTTTCTTGACTTTTCTTGTATCTTTCTTTGCATCGTTGTCATGGTTACTTCTCTCACTTTCACTACTGCTTTTCTTACTTCCGTTCTCTGCAGAAAGACAAATAGTTATAAAGTTACAATTCGCTGGACTCTCAGTAAATCAAAAATGTATTTGGTTCTATCCTGTCATGCAGAATTTTTTTTTATAGACTTCTCGGATGGGATTAGAACTCACTCCCTGTATAGTAGAGCAGATGTCTTACCACTAGACCACCAAGCATGAGTTCAAAGTTGTCATTGCATCAGAGATAAAATTAAAAAAATAAAATAATTTGTGTCCACAGGAATTGCAAAGCACCCCCAGACACACATCAATACAGGGTAAAACCCTAAATATATTTTTTATACCTGATACAATTACTTCATCTATTAACATTTTTATTAACGCCTTTCAGCATTCCATGATTTAATTTGGGTTCCAAACTAATTAAAAATTACCGGACTCAGAGCCAGATTCTGATTCCGATTCTGATTCTTCTGATTCTGATGAATCATCTTCTTCTTCACTCGTCTGTGCCGTCTCTCCTTCCTCCTTCCCATCATGTTTCACTTCTTCCTCATCTTCATCTTCTTCATCACTATTCTCCTCTCCTTCTTCAGAGCTTGACTCTTCCTCAGAACCTGAGTTTTCCTTGGAGGAGTTTACGTCCGATCCTGGTCTGCTCTCTTCTCCAGACTCCTTCCCGGACTGATCTCCTGATTCTGCATCACTCTCACTTGATGAGGAATCTTCCTCCTCACTGCTGCTACTGCTCCTATTGTCAGTCGCCATTTTGGTTGCTGTAACAGCTGACTCATCATGAGATTGATATTTGTCTTCTTTCTGGTTTCTCTCATAATGGTCTTCATCAGTGTCAGATTTCTCCAAATGCCATGTATGCTGGGCTACAATGGAAATGATAAGAGAATGTTGGCCATACTTCAAACAAATGACAATCTTCAAATACAAGTTCTTTAACACTCTGATTATGGTGGCATGCCTGATCCCATGTAAAGCATGATCAGTTTACTAGTGCAGCCCCCAGTCCAACACCATTCAGTAACTCAACACCCAAACTGTTGGACTCTGATTATGGCAGTATGCCTGATCCCATGTAAAGCATGATCAGTTTACTAATGCAGTCCTCAGTCCAACACCTTTCAGTAACTCAACACCCAAACTGTTGTACTCTGTTTATGGAGGTAGGCCTGAACCCATGTAAAGCATGATCAGTGTACTAGTGCAGTCCTCAGTCCAACACCATTCAGTAACTCAACACCCAAACTGTTGTACTCTGATTATGGTGGTATGCCTAATCCCATGTAAGTCACCTTCCTTACCATCTTGTTCTTTAAGTGGGGTTCTATCTCTAGCTGATCGATCTCTCTCTTCTTCATCTCGTCTATCTTGCCTCTCATAATCACGACTTTCATATTTAGATTCTATCACAGTAGACAAACAAAAGAAAACAAATATTAAATCGATTCAAAAATCGTTCACATTAATTTGCCATGAACATTTTAAGTCCGTGGGAAAATGTAAGAAATAAATTCATTTTTAGACTCAGTCGCAGTAGGTGATGAATAATTAAGTTATTGTTGATATTGTTAATTTCTGATAATGAAACCAATGAACTTAATCATTGTAAATCAGAAGCCTGAGGAAACCTGTAGACAAGGGAGCTTGCAATGAACCAGAAACACTGAAGTAAACCCCTACTATTCTACGATAAGTGTTCTGGGTTGTTTTATGTGCACTGCCTACCCTACTACACAGAACCTTTGTTTTTACGTCCCATCTAAAGGACAAAGCAATTATGGTAATATACCTTGTTTAAGGTACAAGCATCGTAGCCACACTCTGTGAACAACAGAAGTTGAATCTGATGCACTAGATCACTTGGCCATGACACTTCACAAGTTGAATTTACCTCCTTTATGTTTCCAGTAGTCATCATCTTGCTTTCGTCCTCTGTCTCGTTCCCTCTCTCGCTGGCCTCTATCTATGTCTCCCCTACCTCTCTCTCCTCGTTTTGTCAAATCACGAACTCTCTCACGCTCAAGACGTTCCAATCTTTCTCTAATATCAATCAGTGGAATGGAGATGTTAGTTATGAGTGACTAAATTAAAGGAGCACCTCAAAGGTCAGGCAGACTCAAGGAAGGAAGGAACGTTCCCGTAGACATACGCTCACAATCCAGTTTCCTGGACTGTGACATTGTGCTGAACTACGAGAGCATTCCTACATGTACAAGGGAGAATTACAAGCTGCCATTTTGAACCTTCTGGTGGTCCAATGAACCGGTCCATGTATGCCCGCTGGAATACTTCACTGATCCAATTAGAATATTCCTTCCATTCTGACTTTTGAGAGGCATCCTTATCTAAGTGTTGCTCAGGAAATTACGAACTCTGGTAGTTAAGACTTCATTGATTCTTAGTCACTGATAATCCTCATATCAGTACAAGAAGATTGTAACAACCTTGATGCAAATGAAATTTTTCTTAGTGCAACAAGATCGCATCTTTGTTTACGTTTCCAAGATGTAAGAAAGAAAACTAATGGAGTGAGATATGACCTTGTTCATTGAAAATATTGTATGTTTACAAGTGTGCAGAATACGACCTTTTGACCAAACTGAGTTGCGATCTTGTCGCACGTAATGCAATAAAGTAAATGAGGTAAGCGGTAAGCAGAAACAGTTTTAGTGGAATACCTATCTCGTCTTGACTGTTCTCGTTCAAACCGGTATCGATCAGAATCACCATGCCTCTCTTGGTCTGAAGATCGTATTGGATCGCTGTATCGACTACCATCACCATGACGATTTCCTTCATTATGTCTTGATGAATCTCCATACCTCCCAGTATCCCCGATCATTTCAACATGACGTGAATCAGAATGCCTTGCGCTGTCTTGGTATCGTGAATCAGAGTGCCGTATAGCATTGCGATCTCTGACCCCTGACCCTGATAACCTTGTCTCATCTCTTCTATGATCTTTGACGTTGCGACCTCGATCGTGACCTCTTTTCTCTTTTGAATCTTTGGAGTGTGAACGTTTACCTACAAGTACATGAAGTAGGAAGAAAGCACAGTGTAAAAATAAAGAAATTTTCTTGTAATAATTTAGGTACTTTCCTCTTGAAGTCACACAGTGTTAAGTCAATCATCTTCACGGGCAAATAAATAATTTTTTGAATGCAAACTAGGCATTATGTGTAGGCACTCAAGAGTTTGATCAAATTCCTTGCATGATTGGTTGGTGAACCACTTGGCTGCGTTGAAAAGTTAGAACACTGGAGGAGGCTCAAACCCAAAACCAAAGTTGCCCATAAACATGTATTGGGAACTATCTACAGTCCCTTTGACCTGTTGACCTTTGACATCTTATACTTACGTCTCTTGTGTCTCTTATCATCTTTATCTCTTGACTTGGAGTGTTTCTTACGGTCTTCTTTGCCGTGTGAATCCTTCTCTTTCCGTTTTCCAAGCTGAGGAGGCTGGATCTGAAGCATATCATCCTCATCCATTCTGAAACAAGAGTTTGAAACCAAGAAAGCTGAATACCATCCTAAAATAGCCGAGTAGTTGAATAAGGACATCCCTACTCCAGACTCAAGTCATTGAACTCCTTGAGCAAGACACCTAACTACAATTGCTTATCCTCATCCAGGAGTAACTGGACACATGCGAGGACAAAGATGTTTTTTGTGATTTGAGAAACACACTGATAGTAGGAGGGTTCAGTGAGTACCTGTCATCTCCAGATGAGATGTGGCGAGTTCTCTGAGGTGATGGGTTGGAACTCATATCTTGATGTCCGTGAATTTCTCCTTCCTCCAAATGCTTCAATTTCACAGTTTCCTTCTTCTTATCAGCTTTCTCCTGAAAAAAAGAAGATTCCAAAAGATTTTTCAGGATATAAAAGGAAATCTATATAAATGAGAATTCAAAGAAAAACAATAAATACATTTACCATGTGTATTTGCATGACATGAGCAAACATGTTTGAAAGAGAAGAGTTTGTATTGGCTCGAAAATCTGGGTCTTGACTTTTGTTTTCATTTTTCAATTCTATTTTGAGGACATTTAAATTAGTTTTCTATTGCAAAGTAATTATGAAAGACCATTAGGCCCTATGTGATAATAACTGAGTAACTGGGTATATATTTGAAATGTTTTTACCTATAGTTTTTCAAACCTACGACCATCGGGAGGATGGAGGGTTACGATTATCGCAACTAAATTACTGGCCGTCACAACTGCTCCGACTTGCCTTGCCACATATGGGATTGAAAGAATTTAATGAGTGTCAATTTGGAGAACTCATTGCCTCTACCTGTTTCCTTTCTTCTCGTTCTTTCCTGAGACGCTTTTCTTCTAAGATTTCATCCAATGATTTCACGTGCCAGGAATCTTTATCATCCTCTTTTCTTCTCTTCTTGTGATGAAGGTCGTCGTCTTTGCTCTTACTATCTGAGCTGGACATTCTATCAGAAGACACTGGATGCGTATGTCAGCTCGTCGGACTTCTACTTAAGGAGACAAACAATAATCAGTTGGTTATAGAGTAAGTGAAACTTGATCTATTGCGAGTCCCCAACAAAACAAGGCACTTTTTTCCTCTCAATTGTCGCTTGTCGAATTGCTCAAGACATGAAATAAGGATCTACAAACATAAGTCAGTTTGTTTGTTGGTTTGTGCATTTTTTGGGGGGGGGAAATGTATTATTTATGTCTGTTTCATGCCTACAGCACTGACTCATTACCCTCCTTTGTGTAGACTGTGCTTGACTGTATATAAACCTTGGTTGAATTGTTTTTCTCCATTGCATCTTGTTGCTACGAAAGCTCATGCAGATATTATTTTTAGTTAGTCATTAAAGTGCTAACAATTTATTTTCTTCTTTGCAATTACCTGACTAACACGGCTACCCACCACTTTGTTTCAGGCCTGGAATTTCATCGATGCAAGAGGGCAAGGCCATTTTACAATTTCTATTGCAAAGGCTACCTAATTTGTATGTGTGGATAATATCATGTTTGTTTGTTTGTTTGTTTGTTTGTTTGTAAGCGTGCTGGGACTGGATGAGACACGTGAGTCAATGTTTTATAGCCAAGTTTTGGTAAAAGGTAAGGGTGTCAAAATTTGCTTTAAATTAAAAAACTGGGTGTCCAAATTGTTCGTGACAGATAAAACAAGGTCAGGTGTCTTACTTCATTGTCTGCAGCTAATTACTTTAACGTTTAATAAAAAGCGGCTAAACTTAAATAATATTGCATTTGGGTTTCTACCAACCCAATACTTCTAAGTTCTACCATGGTTCTACTTTAGCAAATTTAAAAACATGTTGTCCAACTCCAAGGAGAGCACCGAGGGCGAGACACCCCTGGCCAACAACAGTAACTAACACTACCTTAGTAATACTAATAGTACCTAACCTAGATAGATGATTAGGAAGCCGATGATTATGAATGATGATAATGATGAGAGTGAGAGTGAGACAATTAAATTGTCTGACTCTTGTCTGATCAGCAGACAAGGACAATTGACAATCACATCACATGGACTTTTTTTATCACCATCACGATCACTCAGGCCCAGAATCAGTCTCAGAGTCAACTCAGAGTCAGATGAAAATGGTATGGTGTATAACTAACGTAATGCTATTAAACATTGAATCATTCACACTTTGAACCAAAATTTAAATTCAAAATGACAGTTAAAAACAGTAATTCAAGTGAATTACATTTACACTAAGTTACATGATCAGATCAGGGATAGGGAAACAAATTACTCACTGCCTAGCCTGCAGACGTGTGTACACACGGCCGGCGTGGCGCGGCGGATAAACTACCAGTCCAGTGCCACTCCAGTGCATGCAGCATGCAGGAAACATTAACAAGACCATTAAATCATTATTTATTTTATAAATACCATTTTCTCACCTTTTAATGAAAGAATTGGAAAAGCCTAAGTAGTTCAGCCTCAATAAACTATCGAAAATTGAGATCAAATCTCTTTAATAGCACCTTATAACATGCATTTTGGTTAGAATCGTTAGTCGTTTCTTTCACTTCAGCATCGTTTTTGTGCATGTTGTGAACATTGGTTTTCATATTATTCCTGTTGAAGAGCACCCTCAACGTCCACATCTGCATCTTTAAATTAGTAGCTTGACAATTGCATGTCACTATTTATTTTCACAGAATGTGTGAATTTAAGATTTTATTTATCAATTGCTTCAACTAAAAGAAGAGGATAGTTTCTAATTAGTTTTTAAAAAGTTGTTTTTGATATTTTCCTTCCTTGTTCGAATCTTATTGTGCATTTTATAAGTGTTAAAGACAAATATTTTCAAATTCTTCTCAGTGAATCGACATCAAACTAAAACAGCCGTTGAAACATTTTATTACAGAACCAGTCTGATCCTGTACGGCGTCGTTTAAAAATCCAACAGCATATAGTTCAGGAAACCAGACAACATTGCATCTCGTGATTATTTGGAGGCAAATTTCACAAGCTGAAATTTTACTGAATTGTGTTCTTTGAAAAGTAACCTATCTCGTCAAAATGACAGACAACCAGACAGCCAATGCTAATACTAGCATTGAAGATAATCTTGACGATGGTTCAACGCCTGAAGTTGCATACAGAGGTGGTACTTTGACCATAAATAGCATCGAAACTGGCAACCTATTATTGGCAGATGACAACCGACCAGCAACAACGACGGGAGCTATTCCTACTGCAGTTACCAATGGCACAACCAACGGGAACTTCGTGAGGGGCCGACCTCAGAGCGCGCCACTAACATCCGATGTACAAAGTGGGTTTTACGCTTCAAAGGTGGGTGCTCGGACTTAACTTGTACATGAAAGTCATTTGTTAATTCCGGATGTAAAATTGTAATTAAAATGTTTACACAAGTTGTTAACAATAACAACAACAACATTCATGGGTGTGTTGTGTTTTGCATGCTGTCTTGAGACTAGTATTAGTAATGAATCGCAGCAGCAGAGCAGTGGGTGAGGTTACTTACTTCATGGAGGAAGGCCCTTCCTCCATGCTTACTTCTACCATGGAGGTAGGAATAGAAAACCTCCATGCTTCTACTAGGCCCTACAGCTAGTACTTGTTCCTTTAGTTTGGTGAAGTAGTGTGAAAGTGAAAAGTGAAACTTTCACTGAAAGTGTGTTTTCTTTTCTTTTTTTCCTTCAAATTTCATGTCCTTGAACTTGAAGTTGTTGTTTTATTATAATAATTGATTAAATTTGATGGCACCTCGAGTTGGGAAGGGGTCGGTTTAAGAATGATTTTCATTTGTGATTTTGTTTTTCCTTTTGAGGGGCGGGGGGGGGGGCGGGGTTTAACTTAAGGGAGTGTTTCTTTTTCCTCACAACTTCTTTGATTTCTATGTTTCCATGACCATGTCATTTACTTTATAGATTTTGTCAATACGGCATGTATTGTCTATTTATTTGTTTTTCTTATGTTTTATATGTGTTCCTATATTAAAAGCTTGACTATAGTATAAGACTAAGAGTCATTAAAATAAATATAAATATAAACCTGAAAAGGGGGCTTCTTTGAGTTACCTAACTAAGATAATAGGCCTAGGTAGTAGTATTACTACATGTACTTACGCTAGCCCAGGTTGGACTCCTCCGTTGCATACAACGCGACGGAGTCCAAGGTATAAAGGTCCTCTGCCATTGCGAAAACATTTATAACAATTTTTAAATATATTTTTACCTTTTTGAGGAAGCTGAAACTTGACTCACATATTTCTTGTGTCCTGAACTTTACGCCTGCTCTATTCAGAATTGTAAATTTTATCCTTGGATGACATTATTTCCGAAAATAAGTCCGAGTTGTGCACTGGCGATGTGACAACCTCAACTGACATGGAACCAAGTCCACAAAAGAGGGCGCTGTCAAACCCGTAACACTCAACTTTTTTTCTTCCGGGCGGCAACACGACGGAGTCACATCGCACATCGTGCACAACTCGGACTTATTTTCGGAAATAATGTCATTCATGGATGTATATGTTCGTTTTTGAACTCATCAAAAGTGTAGTTAAGGGCACCAAGAATAAATGAATGGAGTTTCAGCTTCTCACATTAGGTAAAAATATGAAAAAATTGTACTCAACATTTTGTTCGCATTGTACAGGATCTTTATATCCAGGACGCCAGTGCAGTGGCACTGACTGACGTCCTACCAGGGCTATACTTACGCTAGCTTAAACTCCATATAGAATAATGATAGTGGATATTTTGCCGGGTAATTTTTACTTATTAAATAAATGCTATTTAAGCAGGCAAATTTTATAGGGCCCTCTTTGCTGCATGCACAAGTAGATGGCGATTTGCTTTTTTTTTTTTGACATCCGTTTCCTAAAAATGCCCAAATGATGAAAAAGACAATCTGTACGTAGAGCAGCTCACTCTGCAGATTGAGCAAAATTGTACACAATCTCAGGCCTCTAACTTCGTGTTCAAAAGGGCACGGCAAGAATTGCCATGCTTTTTCTAGAATTTGAAGGGCATCGCAGCAATTTCGTAAGTGTAAAAAGGGCACCACGGCATTTTTGTCAAACTATGGGGGCACCATGGCAAAAACAAAATTTTTCAGAATTTAACAAGACGGCTGAAAAAACTTAGGTTGAAAAAACGTTTACACAACCAGGGATGTGATCAAAAACAATGCGTCTTCACCACAGTATTTTGACTGTGCACAAATACCCTGCAAAAAATTCCCCAAAACAAAAAATTCCCCAATTCCCCAATTTAAGACATTTGAGCTGTCTTATGTACATAGGCCCATGTGGTGTACTACATGTACATGTACATGTAGATAAAGTTCTTATTGGTTTACTCTACAAGTACATAGCACATGTATAAGAAACAACTGATGCATGGGTGTGTCTGCATTTACAGTATATCCATCACACACATTACACAGTTACACTACATACATGTAGTACATGTACTACATGTACACATGTGTACATATAATATAATGTACATGTACTATGTCATTAGCACATGTACATGTACACGAAATAATGCACGTGTACAGTATGCATTATACACAAACATGTAGTTTCAATGATGCAGAGTAATGAGGAATCAATCAACCTTAAAAAATGTGAACAATACATGTTTATTTCATGTACATGTATGTACTGCTCATCCACCTTACTGGATTGGTTTTGGTGTTTTGTCTTAAGTTCAGGCAGACAGGCACTATCCATTTCTCGTTTGTGGAAAAACTCACAGCAAAAAAACCTCATTGAACTTGAACATGTACATTGTAGAGATGCAGCCCTGATACTTCACGACGGCAACGGCGGCAATTGCCGTCGTTGCCCCTACCTATTGCCGCAATGCCCTTCAAAAATCCCACTTTTCATGGCAATTTTTGCCGTGCCCTTTTCTTGTCATTGCCGTCGTGCCGTTTCTCCTGAAAAAAAATTATATTTAACGATATCCCAAGTTCGACATTCATCTCTAAAAATGACAGAGAATTAGCCGAAATAGCAACTGTCCAAAGTCGCGATGTCTGTGTGATACGTTTAATAAAAATTTAACGCAACGAACAACACGCACAGAACACACACATGGAAACATCGTACATACATTGTACATGTACAACGATCATCACAAACCAATAGTATGGTGCAGTCAGCTTCACACTACGACGTGTATGCAGCACTGCATGTGTACACCTATCCGAGTCGGTGCCCAGACTGTAAAACACGCACAATAAACACGTGTACATCGTTTCAACCTCGTACGCGCTGAAATATTCGCTCGGCCCCAGTAGGTGGGACTGTTCGAAAAAGAAAAACTACCGAGAAGAAGCTGTTGTTATGCAGCTTGCTTGCTTTGCTTGGCTTAGGTGATGCGTCCAACCAACGTTGGTTGCTTTTTTGGTTCTTCAGAAGCTTTCAAAATGCCGTACCAGGAATGGAAAGAACCAAGCAAAAGAAATTGGCTTAACTAAATGTTACAGCATTAAAATGCTGCAAATTGGACACCTTTTTCAGGTAATTATTTTTTTATGTAAATTTTTTTTTCATGACATCGTAGGTTGTCCTTTATTTATACGAGGCGAATCTTTTACCTCACTGCGCGCGATGTAAACAGTCCCTAGATACAATTTTGTTGTTTTAACTTGCCAAACATCGAGTCTCCTCTCCTTTGACCAAAACTTAGAAACATGTATTGTAAGGCTCCACTTGTTAGTTGCACTTCTAAATGCAAAAAAGTTGTGGTATTTAGGCATTTCTACCTCATATTAATCCCATCCTATGTCATATATGAAGGAAAAAAACTTACATAAAAAAAAAATTAAATAAAAAAAAACTTACCTGAAAAAGGTGTCCAATTTGCATACATGTATGTCATGAAGGAAACAAGCATAACAGAAGAACTGAGTGATGTGCATTTTTTATTGTGTAAGATTGAATAATTTATGAAATATGTGTTTTTTCCAATATTGCCTTGGTGCCCTTCGCAACTTTTTACGATTGCCTTGGTGCCCTTTGAAATTTCTGAAAATTGCCTTGGTGCCCTAAATTTTTACAAAAAGTCAAGGCAAAACTGCCTTGCCCCTTCAGAGCCGAAGTATCAGGGCTGGAGATGATTTTTGTTTGTATCACCAGCTGTTTACATGTACATGTACATTGTACATTGTGTGTCAATGACGTAGATAGTGCATTGAAGTTGGTACCATCATGTACAAGGTCATGTACACCATCATCCTCATTAGCATACATAATTCAATAATGGTTTTTTAATATTAGATTAAAAGGATCTCCACTTGACATCGTCACCCGCTCAATGTATGCACAACACATAAAATTTGTTTAAAAAAAAATGATATACATGTAGGGGCCTACATGTACAACAGTACACATTTACACGTTAATGTTTAAATAGATAAACAGCAGGGAAAGATTTTGTCCAGCAATTTCGACTCTGCAAAATATTTAGACTGAACATGTTTTGTGCACACTGAATTCTGTCTGAGTTGTACTTAGTAGCTTTTGAATTCTGAGCAGCAAGTAAATCATTGAACAGACAGGATTGTCAATTTAGAATGACAAAACAATACAAAACAGTTTTACAATGAAATGGTAAAAATGTACTTTTCACACGTATACATGTACATATTAGCATTTATTGGAGGGAGGACTACCAATTTATAATTCATGCATTTATGGAATACAAAAGACGTTTGAATAATGTAATGTTAATACAGTCTTGAGTTTTTTAATTGAATAACAGTACCTCAATGTCTGACTGTGTTATAGCTTTACCAAAAAAGAGAAGATGTTCCAATGTTGACTTTTAATCTGATCAGTTCTTTTGAGTATTGAATACTTACAATACACTTACAATGTACAATGTAGTTAGACCCCACTTATTAGGACAAATGAGACCCAACTTCTCTCATTGTTTGTTTCATAAATATAAAACAGTTTATTTTTATAAAATTGTCACAGTTTTCTCATTTTGAATTTGGTATTGTTCAAAATATTCTGGTCTAGTAAAAATGTTGAGATTACATGTACAAGACCTGTGATCATTTGAATCCCCCCTGATTTTTTTTATTTTTATAAATAAATAAATAAATAAAAATAAATAAATACAAATAATTAAATCAACAAATCAATAAATTAAATAAACATATGAAATACAAAAAATTGATCTTGGCACTTGTTTTTTCTTTTAATACTATCTTTCTTAAAAAAAAAATGTGTTTGGAACAGCCAAGTGCAATAAAAGAGTTGACTGTTCACACATAATATGCCCTGACCAGCATAATTTGCACATTTTTTACCATCAACACTCTAAAGTTCAGCTGTTCAAAACCATGCACTTTGCATAGTGTATCTTGCACTTATTTTTAATTTTTTTTCAAATCAACTGGACATTTATTTCCATATTGCAAAATGTACATAAAATTAATATTAAGAAGGTCTATTGAACAAAGATGTATACAGAACTTATAGAATAATAGTTATAAGAGACTCAATGAAGCAGAGGCAAATATGGAGGCAATTCAAAAGACAAAATCTTGTATAGAAATGCCTTAAACATGTACAACAAAGACTAGAACAACAAAACATACAGACAGGGACGAAACAGGACAAACAAACAAAAAAACGCTACCAAACGAGCTAGGACGGAACAAGAAGGGAAAACATAACTAGGAACTCATAGAGGAGAAGGATGTAAAGACAAGAAACTACTTGTTTTTTGTAACAGTTAAAACAACCCACAAACAGTTGAAACAACCCACAGATGACCCTGACTTAATATTGCCATCAATGTCATTCCAAAGACACTTTAACAAATTATGTCATAAAATTCTACCATCAACATACCAAATGTCTGTCTGTAGTCTTGGCTTAAAGTTTGTACAAAATTATCCTAATCCAGTGTCTATTTTGTTTTGTTTGTTTGTGTGTTGTTTTCTATGCAGGTTGGACGTCTTGAAGAAGCTGTTCTTGAATGCAAAAAGGCTACAATTCTTGAACAAGTAGATGGTCAGGTCTTGGGAGTGTGGTTGTTAACAGAGTAAGTCTCATCTGCCTGATCTAGGGTTCAAATGTACCCCATGTTCTCTAACTTTCTACCCAATATTTAACATTTTATTGAACATTTTAAAATGAAGTCTGTCTCTACAAATGTACATTATTTTGTTTACTTTGGCATGTTGACTTTCAGAACATTGTTGCATTGCTCATTAAAACAACTCTATTTGTTGTTCATGCTAATAAGTATAGTACAATTTGAGCACATGTGCTGGGTCCTGAAAGTTAGTAACAGTCAGTGAATGTTTTAATAATTTGTACAACATTTTGGAGGAATTTGCCTTGGGAAACTGCTGAAAAAACTGAAGCCGTGTCCAAAATGATAGCTTTGACAGTCGCTACACTGTATATATCCAGAGTGCTAAAAAGGGCCTATATGATCAATGTTGGCACTGCAGCCATTGACCCTAGCCTTAGCCAAAGTAGCTTGACTCAGATAAAGCCTTATACTGTGCTAAATAAATTGTTTATTTTAGATGTACATTGACGAGCAATCAGATAATGGATGCAATCTTACCATGATGGTTTGATTTATTGTGTGATGTACATTGACGAGCAATCTTACCATTATGGTTTGATTTATTAAGAAAATAGAATTAGCTGTTGCAAACTGCTTACCAACCAAAGGTTTGATTTATTGTGTGATGTACATTGACGAGCAATCAGATAATGGATGCAATCTTACCATGATGGTTTGATTTATTGTGTGTTCAGGATTGATCATTGGGATCATGAGAAGGAACGTCTGGCCATCTTGACTGATAACAGCTTCTTACTCATCAAGTTTGACTTTGTATCTGGCTCTGTCAGGGAATGCAAACGTATCAATCATATCGCTATAGATGCTCTGCAGATTGGTGTCTTCTCCTACCCTGAGAAGTCTCTAGTCAGGTAAGATCTTAAACTTAAAGTATGACTTTGTATCTGGCTTAACGTCCGTCGATATATCGATATTACTCAAATACTCGATACATCGATATTACTCAAATACTCGATACTATTTTCACATCGATATCGCCGATGTCACTTTCTTAATCATATCGAAATATCGAAAATTTCAATATATCGAAATTTTTTGAATTTCGATTTTCCTAAATAGCCTATCGAAAACACCGAAAGAGTGTCAGATTATCCAGACAAATCTCAGGGTTTTACTTTTTAGTATTAGAAAATGAAATTAGCTGTGAGTTTTTCTCGTGTGAACGTAACTGACCTCATCAGCTAGCTGTAAACATGATTTTCAGCTCGATGTATGTTACGACGCCGTATTTTTTTTTCTCCAGTGGAGTATACATTTTTCTCCTTACTTGCCGCCGAAATTATGTAAGTTTTACAAGTAGGCTGACATCATCTATATTCCTTATGACAGCTAAATCATACTCGTAACATAGAAAGAGAATAAAGACGAAAGAGTCGGCCACTTTTTGATCCATTTTTTTGTAAACATTATCAAAACGATCCAAAAACGTTTCCCACGGCCGGCCGGCCAGCCACGTGAGGTGATCAACCTCCTTCCCCGTAGACAGGCAACGCACGCGCTATGGTTGTACGGTGACGTCGCACACTTCATGGGGGACGACGTTGTAGCTGTCACGCAATGTGTATTTTTAGTGATTTCTCATGCCGAATCGCTGCGAATTTAAAAAATAGATTCGCTGCGAACTTAGACAAAATTATGAAACTTTACATGTGTAAAATGTAAGCTATTCTTCAAGCCAACATGTAGATTTCTTCAACAAAACTACTAGGCCCTACAGTGGCAAAGAAAACTACCGGGAGCCGAAATACTCTGATGCGGGAAGCATTTTCTGAACCATGCTATTCGCCTAGCAAGCGGAAGCGGCAACGGTAATCATTTCTTACCTTCGTAACACCAACACCAAAAACTTGTGGGCTGCTGTCGCATTTTGATATTGTTCGGACTAACAACAAATGGGGAGGATCAAGCCGAAAACTGGAATATATGCAACCCTAGTAAACTGTCGGTCTTCGGTATAAAAAGGGCTGTTTTTAGGCTTCATCTTGCGCACGGGAAATACTCGATATATTGAGTATACTCGATATTGAATTTTCGATATATCGGTTATTAAAAAAACCTGACATCGACGGACGTTAATCTGGCTTAGTCAGGGAACACAAGCGTATCAATCGCCGTGTGCTTGATGTTCCTTGATTCTTGTTGATACGTTGCGGCCGGTTTCTCCGATGTATACTTTACCACATTCACAAGGAATGCGGTAAACGCCGGCCTTGGCTTGGGTGTCTTGCTTGTCCTTGTGTGTATGAAGGGATGCTTGATGATGAAATGAAGAGCGTGGATGATGAAATGAAGAGCTGTGTAGATAGTCAGGGAAGCGATCGAGATCAAGTCACACAACACGGTTCCACAAGACATCGGGTTTTTCATCAATGACATCTGGTCACCTCTACTCAAGCCAGTCCTCCCAGCAGCAGCTCACCACAACACTGACACACTCCAGCGCACACACATCCAGCCAGCAGCCAACTACCATGCATCACCGGTCAACAACAACTTGGAAACTTCCCGCCCAAAAGTGCATCCCACTAGCTCTACTTAAGCTGCAACACCACTAGCAGTCCAGCATTCTCCTGAAGACGAGCAGAGTATACTGTTAGAAACGTCAAGACCAAACCGGCTCTTTTCAGAGCCAACACTCCTCCCAAAAGAGATTATACACATGGTTGTACCCGCAAGTTTACTACTATTTACATTTATAGTTATAGTTACTTCTTACTTTCAACACCATGCAAAGCTTTAAACACCACTCATGTAGACATGGTTGGCCTAAATGTACATGTAGTCATGGTTGGCCTACATGTACAAATGTAGTCATGGTTGGCCTACATGTACAAATGTAGACATGGTTGGTCTACATGTAGACATGGCTGGTCTACATGTAGTCATGGCTGGTCTACATGTAGTCATGGCTGGTCTACATGTAGTCATGGCTGGCCTACATGTAGTCATGGCTGGTCTACATGTAGACATGGCTGGTCTACATGTAGTCATGGCTGGCCTACATGTAGTCATGGCTGGCCTACATGTAGTCATGGCTGGCCTACATGTAGTCATGGCTGGCCTACATGTAGTCATGGCTGGCCTACATGTAGTCATGGCTGGCCTACATGTAGTCATGGCTGGTCTACATGTAGTCATGGCTGGCCTACATGTAGTCATGGCTGGCCTACATGTAGTCATGGCTGGTCTACATGTAGACATGGTTGGCCTACATGTAGTCATGGCTGGCCTACATGTAGTCATGGCTGGCCTACATGTAGTCATGGCTGGCCTACATGTAGTCATGGCTGGCCTACATGTAGTCATGGCTGGCCTACATGTAGTCATGGCTGGCCTACATGTAGTCATGGCTGGCCTACATGTACAAATGTAGTCATGGCTGGCCTACATGTACAAATGTAGTCATGGCTGGCCTACATGTACAAATGTAGTCATGGCCGGCCTACATGTACAAATGTAGTCATGGCCGGCCTACATGTACATGTAGTCATGGCCGGCCTACATGTAGTTGGTAGATGCTTATCAGATTTCTACTATGGAGAGAAGTTTGTTGTAAGGTAAGATCCAAGGTGATGAGGTTGGCCACTACTGCCTCAGGCCAGCAGGGAGTCTACATGTCAACAACAATCACATAATTCATTTCTCACATACATGTACCTCAACATCTAGGGATAATCACATTTTTGACAGGTTTCCTCTGTGAGGTCAAAGTACTTGCAGAATTCATGTACATGTATGTGGTAATATGGAAGATGATGCATTTTTTTTTTTTTTCAAATCTTCATTATATTCATAAGTAGATATCTTTAATATCCAGTTCACTCTGGGGTAACTGAAATATTTTCCTGTTCCGCGCCAACGTTATTAAATTTCAGAACCCCCAGTCCAAATGCTTTTATTTTCAGTTTTTTTTTATGAGATGGGAGAATTTTTTTGTTAAAATGAAACCCTGACTAAACAAACTAACTACAAACATTGTGATACGTTGCAATTGGATTTACAGTTCTCTTGTGATACGTTGCAATTGGATTTACAGTTCTCTTGTGATACGTTGCAATTGGATTTACAGTTCTCTTATGAGAAAAATTACATGGAAGCATTTTTTGTTCAGCGTGACTCGCCCAGTCTCCTGGGCTTTAAGCCATGGCCGATAATCACCCACGTATGGCACATTGGAATCTCACACTTACCTCAGCCCAGAGACAATTGGGAAACAATCGTGGCAACCTATTGATCTCATGTAATCCTGGTTTGTCAGACAAATGAATGAAGGTCTGGAATTTGGGATTACACAATGACAAGAAACTTACTGGTAAACAAAGTAAGATGGACCTTGGCATTGTTTATAACTTTTATTTTTCTCTGCCATCATGTATATGGAAACTGTTTATTGTTATTATTATAATTATTATCTAACTAAGTAGTTTCTATGATTGAATTACAGCCCACGAGATGGCACTGGTCTGCGTGTTCTCTGGAGCCATGGACGGCAACCATCATTTGCAGAACGTTGGAACCCATTCTGTGGTACCATACCATGGGTTACATTGACTGGCCACCCACTGGAGCATAACAGTACCAGAGAAGCTGAACATTATCAGGTAAGTCACTAGATGGTTTAGATTGATGGTCTAGGCAGGCCAGGGTTCATATCCTACGGGTTACATTGACTGGCCACCCACTGGAGCATAACGGTACCAGAGAATCTGAAAATTATCAGGTAAGTCACTAGATGGTTTAGATTGATGGTCTAGGTGGGCCAGGGTTCATATCCTACGGGTTACATTGACTGGCCACCCACTGGAGCATAACGGTACCAGAGAATCTGAAAATTATCAGGTAAGTCACTAGATGGTTTAGATTGATGGTCTAGGCAGGCCAAGGTTCATATCCTACGGGTTACATTGACTGGCCACCCACTGGAGCATAACGGTACCAGAGAAGCTGAAAATTATCAGGTAAGTCACTAGATGGTTTAGATTGATGGTCTAAGGTTCATATCCTATGGGTTACATTGACTAGCCACTGGATCCTAACGACACTCAGGAATTTAAATTGATCCTTTGTCTAACTCCTTGATGATGGTGTTTCTTCTTTCTTAGATTGATACCTTTAAGGGAGCGTACATTCAAGCCATCAATTCCTGGCGTCAGAAACAGAACCAGGCATTGAGTAATGCATCGTCTAATACCCTGACTATCGTCGATGCTCCTATTGAGTGTGACGTATTTCTGGGTTTATCGTCTTCAGTTCATAACCAGAGTCGACTTGGTTTCTACAGAGAGAGGGGCGGAGTTAGCTTCTAGACGTCTACATGAAGGTACATGAACACAAAATGTATGATGAATGCTTGAGTTTAATTTGTTGCTGCATTCACACTGTTGCTTTAAAGCATTACTGTTGTTAATCAAGGGAAACTGTGATGACACACCCTGTGGGGGTTGTGATAGATGTAACAGAATTGTCATGAAGCGATGTGATTTTGCGATAGATGATACTGGGTTCTATCTTGATCTGCTTAAGGTTGTTTTGTTGCACCTCAAGTTAAGGGTATACCCAGGCTTGGAAATCTCTGTCTTGTTTGTAAATTGACGCAATTATACTATGCCACTCCCACTTCACTGACAAATTTGTTTGTAAATGATTTATTCAAGAAAAGTTCACTAATTGGACTTGGCTTTTACAGACATTCTTCAAAGACTAAGGTCTTCTCTGAATTAAAAGTTTCTGTCATACGAAATGCTTTTTGACAATGAAGTGGGCGATTTCTTTTGAGATTACACAAACGAATTTCAGCTGTGGAGCCAGAACTAGCAAAGACATTGAGCATGCAGCAGATATGCATGTTCAAAGGATAAACCTTTATTGCACGGTAGCCATTTTTTGTCAGATTCAGCACTTAAATTTTTAGTGTCTCATTGTGACAAAATGATACAGAAACAAATATATGCATGTGCCCCTTATGTTCCTCTTAAATTGCTTCTGGGTTATTGTATTTGGAGCTACCAGAACAGAATGTTATTCAAATTTTGACATGATTGGGTTGATTTTAAGGAACATAGGGGACCGGTATGATCAAATGTAAAGTCACTGCATGTTGTTTGGTTTGAGTCCTTTTTGAATATTTATTTAAAGTCAGAATGAAACCATCATAAACTGTATAAAGAGAGTGGATAAATAAACGGGATAGGGGGATTGTATTTTACAGTTATTAAAGTAAATGAATCGGATAAAGGGAGTTAATCTAGTTTAAGTTTAAGTAATTAACACACGATAAATGTTGAAACATTCTTTGTATACACATAAATTTGATTTGATATTATTTTGATAAAAGAAAACAGCAAGAAAAGTTACCAGAAACATAGTCCAATTATATCCAAAGATACCCAAAGGAAGCCAATAAACTCAAGAAGTTAGGGTTGTTACCATCAGGGTCAAATTACAAGAACAAATTACAAAAACTGTTTGCAATTAGAACTTAGACAAACAGTGAGATAAGATAAACCATAGAGAGCCGGGAAAGAACATAACAATAAATCAATAATATTAATGAAATTATGTACTAATATACAATGCGATAACCAAAGGAATTTCTTTCTGGGTTTAGAAGAATGATCAATAAAATAAATTTTCTTGACATTGTAGGGTCCAGAAGAAAGGTTTTTGAGATGAAACTATTCAGAAGACGATGGTGAATATTTGTGTAAATATTAGTTTTGGTCATACACTGAAATCAACTTGGAAATATACATGTAGTTTATTTATTACTATAAAACAAAAACTTCATCTGCATGTACTGGTTGTACCCATAGGTTTACCCTTTATAGTAACTTCTTATGCATGTACTGTGTTTTAAAAGCAACTATATATAATGTTATGCTCAAAGCAAACGAAATGTAAAATATTGAGGGATTAAGTTCTAGAGCTCACCGGTCTCTTTTAACAGGGTACATAGTTCTGAGGGTCATAAATAAGTCTTTAATTGGTTAAATTCTCCTGTACATATACTCTGTACATCAAAACCCTGCTACATGTAGAATGTTACACTTTAATTTCGCAAGAAGTTTATTTAAATAGAAAGTTGCAATATATGAACTTGCATGGTTTCTGTACAAAGCTGTCCTACATGTAAGTTATTTGTTATCCCATTTTTCCATGTGTTACTGCAACCAATTGTACACAAACACTTAGCGATTGGGAAAATTTATAAAGTCAAAGTTATATTTTACTTATTTGGTAAGTTAAAAAAAAATTAAAGTAGCTGTATTTCTAGAAAAGTATGAGGGAAAAGCTATTCAGTTTGTAATATTTACACTATATTAAAATACAAGTAGCTGCCAAAATGCATGGTGTCGGGTTGTAAGTTAGTGCTTTGTACGTATACACAGGTTTACTAATAGGTAGGTTGCAATGCCGGAAGAAGACATTCTATTACAAAAGTACATTTGAAGAAATCAATAACACAACTTGTGTCAATGGAAACATTATACTATTTTAAACATCCCATCAGACTTAAAACTTTCCTTGAGGTCTAAGACACTCATCATGACTGACAGTCTTCTCCTCCTTGGCATTGCAGACAAATTCCTCCTTACTGTTAACCGGTGGATTTTTCCTGTACCATTCTCAAGATTGTTAATACTGACAGTGTGTGTGCTTGCATAATGGGAAACTTACAAATGTAGACGCTAGGTGGCAGCAGACTTGCCAGCTATTGTTAGCTCTGACAGTAGATTTACCTATCTACACAGCCACCTAACGTACCAACAAATCTCACATTTATTGAATTGTATGGAATTATTTTGAACATGTTATCATAGTATAGTTGCCTTGGTTTAATGTTGACCCATTTCACTTCACGTCTTCAACCTATAAGCTGCTCTTCTATGCCTGCCATTATTTGTATCAATATTGATGTCATCTTTAAGAATCTGAGTGTCTATAACTTCATCGGGTTTTTGTCTGTCAATCTTTTGTTTGTCTCTGTGTCTGTCTGTTTATTGGGCTGCCCATTTATCTGTCTATTCTACCTCTTGTAATCTTTAACTTCAGTAATCATCATATCATCATCAATCTCTACTTGTCATGGTGACCTCTGACACACGTTTGTCTATCAATTATTTCTATTGGAATTCTTGAACCAATTTCTGTCTTGACTTTTCCGTCTTCTTAGACTAACAAGTGTTATATTATGCATGAAACAGACGAGGCTTAGCTTACTAAATACAGAAGAGGCATAGCTATGTGAGTATACAATTCATTTCCATGTTATATTCTCAACTGGCTGTAAATAAGTCTTTGATTTCTTTGGCATTTCTCAAAGTTTTGATTGTTCTTTTCTGCAGTTGATTGAATTGTTGACTTTATTGAACTTTAAAAAACTCTGCTTTAAAAAGTACTAGTTGTGTTACTGTAGTTTTATAATAAAAAAACTATAATAATACTGCTCAATGGGACACTTTGAAACGATAGGTGGCAGCAGACTATTAACCAGAGCCCAATTTGATAGAGATGCTTGAGCAGAAAACACTGTATTACCATAGTGAGAGGACACTACGACATTACTCCCCAAATGGCGCAACCAATATTGTGATGACGTCGGGAAAACTGGGTCTAATTAGCTGGGTCTATTAGGATCGGAACGTTTGGGGGAGACGCACTCTGTAGGCCTTTTATATTCGCGAATAATAGATTTATCTGGAATGTTTGCTGCCACCCTAGTGTCCCTAAAAGTCTCCCTTGTGAAGCATACATTGAACGTCAAAAAAGTAGTTATTTTATCCTTCATTTCATCAGTTTATTTTGTAAAGTAATAAAAAACATGTTCCTATAATTGTCCATCACTTTGTAACAAGTAAATGTTATCAGAGGGAAGTGTATGGATTCTAAGAAACTAAAAGGTTAGGTAGGCTCGGGTAATTTGAAGGTTTTTGTGTGTGTATATTTTGCTTTGCTCGCAGACTTTCCTTTGCCCTTTGTGACATTAAAGAACGTCATTCGAATTATGCTACTTGACTTGGATTATTTTAAAGGTTTTGGTTTTTAAAGATCCAAATTCTAATAAGTCAATGATGTACAATGTAGGTGGATTTGGGATATTGTGTTTAAACAGGTTTACGGGTGAACCATACGTAATTTATTTCAATATTTCAACATTCCTTCTGGATGGTTAAACAATAGCTATCGTTGTCCCTGTGGGGGATGTCAAGGGTTAGCCCCCCCCCCCCCCCCCCCCCCCCCCACACACACACACACACACACACACAAGTGTGTAACTGCCTGCAATCGTGGACTCTCCTTTGTTCAACTTGTGATAGCAACCGTGACCACACAGCTTTCCTTTGTGATAGCAACCGTGGACCTATTGTCCTCTTTTGTTATTGGTTCCCGGTTTGAATGTGGTTACCTACTCACACACACACACCTGTACCCAGACCCACGATTTGTATGGAATCCATGTGCTGGTGGAGAGATACCAGTTGCCTTGGTTTGGGTAGTCCGGAAGTTCGGCTCTAAATCACAGAGTTTGAATTTGCGATGAAACACGATTTAGACGCCCTCTGCTGGTCGGCCTATATGTTGCTACTCTGGAAAGAAACTACGTCGCTTGGTGTAACAACATGGAATAATTCGTTATAACAAATTATTAATTCGCAAACGAATTACTAATTAGTTCAAACGAATTACTAATTCGTTCAAACGAATTACTAATTCGCAAACGAATTATTAATCGTTCAAACGAATTACTTATTCGTTCAAACGAATTACTTATTCGTTCAAACGAATTACTTATTCGTTCAAACGAATTACTTATTCGTTCAAACGAATTACTTATTCGTTCAAACGAATTACTTATTCGTTCAAACGAATTACAATTCATTATAAAGAATTAGTTCCCGCTGATAATAATATATACTTCAGTGGCACGATTGGGCTTTCGTAACAACCCTATACAGGATTCATAATAACCAATAACAACAATTATTTGTAGAGCTCACTGATTATAAAGTTAATATCATAGCAGTACTTAGGCCTATGCTCTAGAGAAGGGGTTTACTCTTAATATTGTCCAGACAATAAGAGTTAAAGCCCCCCCTCCTTTATTTCAGTTGCTTCAATCAAAATAAGTGCGTCTATACAACAACACGTACAGCAAACTCCCATTGAACATCAACCATTTTTAGTTATTTTCACTAAAACGGGATCAACTTCACATGTTGATGGTTTGGTGTTTGGTGTTTATTGTTGCCTATAGATGGTAATCTATCTACTCTTCCAGAAACCAATGATGTAAATTACCTTGATGGATGACCAATAACACCTTGCACATTTTAAATTCATAAATACTGAGTAAATTTCTTCTAAATACTCTCTCTATATTCCACAAATTCATAGTTGTTTGTTGCTTCATGTAGCTAGTGACTTAATAAGTTAAATCCTACAAAACCATACGTTGGTTTTCATACATTTAAACTGCATTGGTTAGACGGAAATCGATGTACTGTTTATCAAGTTGTTATAGAATGGTGACGTGTTCACTGATACAATGACGGCCATTGTACGTCAAGGACGGTATTGTTTGGTTCTATTGTTACCTTCAGGACCGAAGTGGAAAGGGGAATTCCCTCCGATGAAATCTTTCTGAAGGTTACCAATGAAAACCCCTAAAGCGCAAATCGGCTTAAATTCCAACTATAACTACTTGAAGCTCAGACATTGGATTGACTGCTCCGTTTATGTTTTTTCTATTGACCTGTTTGACCAAATCATTTGTTTGTTCTATTTTAATATTCATAATGAACTTTTCAGGAGTATAGTTTTTACTTGAAAAGCTAAACTATGAATTAGTAATCTCAAAAAGTGTGTGTTTAGGAAACAAAACCATTTACTAGGTGACTTTTTCGGTTGTGACGTAACATGCTCAATCCACTCTAGAAACATTAGGTAGGTAGAGCCCTGTATAAAAGTATCTAACCAAAATATAAATGTCTAAAACGATAAACTGATACGACAGAGTCAGCTGACATACGTTATTAACAATATTTAGACTTCTAAAAATATGTACATGGTGTTGGTAAAGATAAAATTGATTGATTTGATAATTAACAGTGTTGTAACTAAACAAAGGGCGGTTGAATAAATCGGATACACCAAGCTTTCAAAATGCAAGAAAATTTGCCACAGTTTAACAAAATAAAAAACGGTATATAACAAGCAGAACTACATTTAGAGTTAGATGAAAAATGTCATATTGTTTTATTTGAAAAACGAGCTGCGGTTATGCATACAATTAACCGTTCAATTATTCAACTTGGCTGAAATTAAAGCCTTTAAGTCTTTAGTGTGGTTCATTAGTTTATGGAGGATAAGGTTGGAAAACTAAAGCCTTTAAGTCTTTAGTGTGGTTCATTAGTTTATGGAGGATAAGGTTGGAAAACTAAAGCCTTTAAGTCTTTAGTGTGGTTCATTAGTTTATGGAGGATAAGGTTGGAAAACTAAAGCCTTTAAGTCATTAGTGTGGTTCATTAGTTTATGGAGGATAAGGTTGGAAAACTAAAGCCTTTAAGTCTTTAGTGTGGTTCATTAGTTTATGGAGGATAAGGTTGGAAACTACAAATCTTTAACCTCACGTTAAAATGGTGTAAAATTTTATTTTATTTGACACTATTTCAGAGCGAAATCTGAAACATGACGTCATCAGACATCAAAAATAAATGTGTCTGCGGCATTCCAAATAGGACTTTTTGTGGCAATCAAAAGGTCAAATTCAATGCTGTTTGGTTGAAGGGTTACAATTTAGGAATGATTAAAAAAACTATTTCTTTACGAAAAATTGACGGACCTTATTTGAAATGTGATTAAAACTTGGCTGAAGTTGCACTTGACGGGTGTCAATCACAGCGACATTTTAGAAAGTTTGAACGTGAGGAATAGAGACTTGTGTAATTTGTTTTCCAATTTTCATTAGGACTCTGTTTATTGACAAACAAGTTGGATCTTAAAACATAATTATTTTACATTGGAGACCATCTTTAACAATAAAGTTTAAAAACTAGATGTTCTGATATGGCCGTTCAGTTGAACTCGGTGGCTGTCTGGCCACTCCGTAGCCGTTGTTGTCGCTGCCCTCTGGCCGAGTGCTGTGAGTGTCAGTCTCTGGTTGGTAGTAGGTATGTTGTGTGGTAGTTTTAGCGGACTGTATATTCTGATAATAATAATATAGTCTCTCAGCTGAACTCTGTGGCTGTCTGGCCACTTCGTAGCCGGTGTTGTCGCTTCCCTCTGGCCGAGTGCTGTCAGTCTCTACTTCAACTGGTTGGTAGTAGGTATGTTGTGTGGTAGTTTTAGCGGACTGTATATTCTGATAATATAGTCTCTCAGAACTATGTGGCTGTCTGGCCACTTCGTAGCCGGTGTTGTTGCTGCCCTCTGGCTGAGTGCTGTGAGTGTCGGTCTCTGGTTGGTAGTAGGTATGTTGTGTGGTAGTTTTAGCGGACTGTATATTCTGATAATATAGTCTCTCAGAACTATGTGGCTGTCTGGCCACTTCGTAGCCGGTGTTGTTGCTGCCCTCTGGCTGAGTGCTGTGAGTGTCAGTCTCTGGTTGGTAGTAGGTATGTTGTGTGGTAGTTTTAGCGGACTGTCTCTCAGCTGAACTCTGTGGCTGTCTGGCCACTTCGTAGCCGGTGTTGTTGCTGGTGCTGGTGCTGGTGCTGATGCTGCCCTCTAGCCGAACGTAATCAGTATTTACTTCAACTAGTTGGTAGCTGGTATGTTGTGTGCTAGTTATAGTTGTTGCCGCGGTAGGTTCCATGCTGACTATATTATTGTTCTCCGTTGGTTGCAGCTCCATTCCGGGATCAGCGTTGGAGATTTGAGATGCCTCAGTCCTTGTAAGATCTTTTATAAGACGTTTTATTTTTAAGATCTGAAATACACTCGGAATGATAATGATAATCAATACACTTAATAGAATGGCGGTAACTACGAGAGCTACATCCCACGTAATAGCATGAGGTGGCTCGGTGTTTGTGTTGAGTGTGGTTCGGGTTGGGGTTGTCTCTGGTTCGGGTGGTGTTGTCTCTGGCTCGGGTGGTGTTATTTCAATTGCATCTTCTGAAACACTGATTGGTCCAATGATACACGAACGTTTCATATTATTTGCACCTCGCGCTTGTAATACACAGTTAAATGCAACACCAGCATCAGCAACAGTTACAGTCAGATTCAATGATAATGTATCCGTACCAGCGACACTAGAGCGTGTCCAGGTGTAGCTACTGGCATCAGTCGTTGTGCGATTGTCTGTTATAGCCGCAGGGTTTTCAGACTCAGATATACATAACATGCGAAGCTCTGTACCGTTGTCTACTGTAATGGGTACAGATGGGGAGCATACCGGATGAGACGGGGGTGATAGTACAACACTAGATGAGGCTACTACGATGCTTCCTCCACGTTGTAAGCGCTCCCTGACGTTACAAACATATTGATCATAGTCATCAATCTTCAGATAAGTAATCGTGAAGTTTTGAACAACCATCCCTGTCTGTGGATATGTTGTAGTGAACATAAACCGTCCGTGGTTTTTTATTGTAGAGTCATTCCATCTCAGAGTAGCATTTGGGTTAGTAGACCTCCACTCCACGATGAGATCAGACTTGACGTCCGTAGCAGTACACCTTATTTCAACCTGCCCGCCCTCCTTACGATCAGCCTCTGGTGTTAAGATCTCCGCATACACTTCCGGAATAATTTTTTGAGCAGTGACAACCATCAGGAAACCGCCTGCATCAAGTGAACTCAAAACACACACCAGCAACACATACATGGAGATCCTTCCATCCATTGTATTATTATTATTTATTTATTTATTATTTACTAATTTCAGACAATGTCTAGGGTCGTGAAAAGACTAAAATAGTCCATAAAAATTCACTCCCCGGGTAGGTACAATAACAACACATACGGAACAAATATTATATAAATATATATATGCAAACATATGATAAAAAAGGGTTAAATTAAAACGCACGGCCTAAAAATGGCAAGAACAAATTTAAAAACTAAGACAAAAACATCAACACAAAGACAACAAATAATCATGTAAGGCACTTTTAAAACTCCCTAGAGAAGGACTCTGGACTATAACTGCTGGCAGGCTATTCCAGTCCAGAGCCGTACGAGGGTAAAATGAATACTTAAAATAATCAGTTTTGGCAAAAGGGATATTGAGTTTTAAACTGTGATCATTTCGACCGACTCTCGTAGCTGGAGCAAATTTACTTAATGCAGGAATGTTGATATACTGATTACATATTTTGAAGCACATTAGGAGACGGAAGTACATTCGTCTAACACCCAGTGTTGTCCAGCTCAAACGGGTTAAAAGTGTGTCGTAGCTTGAGTCCCAGTCCTTACACATAAATCTAACATTTCGCTTTTGAATCCGTTCTAGAGTGGATGACTGGTTAATTCTATAGGGATCCCATACACTACAACAGTAATCTAAGCGGGATCGAATTAGCGATACGTAAAGTGTTTTTAAGACGTCGGTAGGGCAAACCGAAAAGTTACGTTTAATTAAACCTGTCATTTTATTACATTTCGAATAAACTTCAATACAGTGATCTCTCCAGTTTAACTTATTGTTTATGACAACTCCTAAGTATCTTTCGGAAGAGGTAACATTCAAAGCAGATTCGGCAATATTGTACTCTGGATCGACCCGACGGCTCTTTCGAGAAATTTTCATGGCCTTGCATTTGTCAACATTAAAATGAAGTTTCCATTTGTTACACCATGAATAAAGTGAATTGAGATCCAACTGCAAAAATCTTTTATCGTCATCTGTAGAAATACGGCGATATAAAACGCAGTCATCTGCGTAAAGTCGAATTGTAGAGCTAATATTATCAGTAATATCATTAATAAAACAAAGGAAGAGAATTGGGCCAAGGATAGTACCCTGGGGTACACCCGATAGCACAGGAGACCAAGAGGAAAATTTCCCATTTAAAATAACTCTCTGTGACCTTCCACGTAAAAAGTTCATAACCCAGTCAACGTTCCTTTGGCCCAATTCATACATTACTAATTTCTTATGTAGAAGATTGTGTTGGACCCTATCAAAAGCTTTAGCTAGATCAAGAAATATGACATCAACATCGAAACCAGAATCTAAACAACTGCTCCAATCATTAACTGCATCAATTAACTGTGTTTCGCAAGACCGAGTGGCTCTAAAGCCGTGCTGGTTCTCGTTAAGAATACTATTAGAGGAAAGATGATCAACAATTCTCGTGCTCACAATACGCTCCAAAATTTTACAAACGATCGAGGTGAGAGAGATCGGTCTGTAATTACTTGTGTCGTCTTTTTTGCCTTTCTTAAAAAGTGGGAAAATATTAGCTCTACGCCAGTCCTGTGGTACCTCACCCGAGATTAAAGAAACATTAAACAGTTTGGTGAGTGAGGGAGCTAAATGTTCGGCTCCCTCTTTCAAGATCCTAGGATGGATACCGTCAGGACCAGGCGTTTTACTAACATCAATGTTTTTAAGTAATTTGTAGACTTCAAAATTGCTACACTGAAAATCGTTCAATGTGGTAATCGATTCACCAAGGTGAGATAAATTTGGCGAGTCAGAGGAGTCTTCGGTATTGAATACAGAGTGAAACTGGTTATTTAAAGCTTCGGCCATAAATTCACTATCTGTTATTTTAACACCGTTTACATTTAGGCAATTTATCGTCGATTGATCAGTCTTACGAGTTTTAACGTACCTCCAGAATTTTCTTGGATTATTATTTATGTCAGAGACTGTGGACCGGATGTAATTAATGTGACTCTTTTTAATTTGCCTTTTGACGTCACGTCTAATGTCACGGTATTTTTGCCAGTGACGTGCATCATTAGTACGATTGGCGATTTTAAAGAGGCGGTTTCTTTTCCTGATAAGTAATTTGATGTTGCTATTGACCCAAGGAACATGTTTGCGCTTATTGGAAAAAACCTTATGAGGAATATGTAACTCTACAATGTCCAATAAAAGGGCTTTCCAAGTCAACCAGGATCTCTGGACATCGGTGACATCGACGGCATTAATAAATTGAGTTTGACGGTTTCTAAGGCAATTTCTATAAGCATCAAAATCAGCTCTTGAGTAAAAATAAACTTTTCTTTTATCTGATTCCTTGAAGTTGTTTGATATGAAGTTGGATCAGGATAAGGATGGATGAAATAGCATGAGCAGACACACAGCTTGTAGGAAAAGAGTACTTGACTGAAAAGTTAACTTATTTGTACTTTCCGTGTGCTCAACATCACGCTCCATGAACAAATTTTTTACTTCGGGTTTTTATTTGATTGAGTCATGTTATTCAACATGGGTCGTGGTAAACAAATCAAGAACTATTGCTCTACTTCGGGTTTTTATTTGATTGAGTCATGTTATTCAACATGGGTCGTGGTAAACAAATCAAGAACTATTGCCACCCATATACAGTGGTGACGAGTTACATAGAATATTCATAATGACTGACGAGTTAACTTGGTTGTATATCCGTGTTTTTGTTGTCACCACTTTTATGGTTATCTATGAATCTAATAATATTACATTGTTGAGAGTGGGGATCATGTGTTAAACATTGACAAGCAAATCCGACCATATTTACTGAGCCGTTGTTTTTACAAAAGTTGTTATATTTGTACAAATTGTTACCGTGAATTGTAATCCAGCTTGATCATCAGATAGGGGGCGCAAACATTGAGGGCTAATTTCCTTATGGGAAATATGTTTGATTCAGATGCTCTTGGTGCAATCTGAGGCAAATCATGGCCACTTTCCCCTGAATTTTGATGATCAATCAGTTAGAAAGATTCTAAAGAATTATTGGTTTATCCTTGCGGTCTTATCAAGTTCCCTAAATATGAGTTTCAGAAAAAGTGATGCTATCTGGTCCGGGGCCGGCGTTAAGACCCGGATAAATTCTAAAACGACGATACATTGTGCATATATTATGGCAACGTTTTTTGCATTATTTTTTACCCCTTTGGAAATTAGGGGTTTGTATTACCCTTTCAAATTCATTTTTATTAGGCCTATTATTAGGCCTACTATTATTATAAAATTTTTATTTTTCAGTCGCCAAAAAATAATAAGGGGGACATCCGCTGGGCCCGCACCTTAAATCTGCCCTGAATCATAATCGCCCATTCACATAACAGGTTTATTCATCAAATATTAACAATCCCATATTGAATCCATCATTCAAGTTTGACGGTTGAATGCTCGTCCTGCATGTTTGTCATCATTCTCTCTGTATACACACGTGTGTTCAAATAAGGTATTGTGTAGTCTTCGTCTCGAGAGTTTGTCCAGCCTCATAGTCACTGGTTTAAAATTACACCAAAGTAGGAAGTTCCTTGACTATTATCGCATATAGGATATCCGTTGGAAAACAATATAATATTTACCATAAGGATCAAAATAAACGAATAAGATAACATTTGTGCAGTAATTGTGCATAAGTTAACGTCAACGATTATTGATGATGAGTCATAGTTTCAATGTGTCGTCAACTTTAGCTCTTCACAATATTAAATGACAACCCAACAGGATTCCAACTTACTACAATGCCATTTACAACTGTTCAAAATGTCAAGTTTGTAATTTTGTTTTACTTTATGTGTGCTCAGAATTACACACCAAAGAACTTCATCAAGAATCTTAACTCTATTATTTGAATCATGTTTTACAAAACGTTTCAGAATTTCACATGTTTCAAATTCCACCAAAATATACCCAACATAAAGCAAAAGAAGTGGTGACATTAATTTTACTCCGCTAATCTATATTATTGTTGCTGCGAATATTTGATGTGATATAGCTACGTGGCTGTAAAAGGAAACATTATGATAAACTGTCATAATTTAGGAAACATTAAAACAACATTATCATAATATGTGTATTTGGTTTGCGATAACAAGTATTTATTATCTACTTGCTAGTTAGATTTTGTTCTTGTCTTGCTCTTTATTCTCTGCCGCAGAGTAGATTATTCGGAATTCGGGAGACTTCCGGAGACTTCTGAGTTCTGAAAAGAACTGTCCTGCTTATTAATACATGTTCGTGATAGTTGAGGGTGTCACCCCGCCCCCCCCCCCCCCCCCCCCATGACACAGTCTGCCCGCTGTTTAAAATAAACATGTTGTCCACTACTTGTCTGTGAGGGAAATCAGAGAGTTTAAGTTTACGGTAAATCGCGATCAAAGTCCTTCTATAGACAGGCACAACTGCTTTCTCAAATCATAAGTCGTTTCTTAATCTATTATTATAAAAAAATCATCCTTGCATAATGTACAATGTAAACGTAAATCCAAGGTGTTCTGTCCATTAAAAATAAATGTTTACACGTTACAAGTATACTGTTTTTATGATTAAGTAAATTTATCACGCCACCAAGGACGGGTTTTGGAATTTTACAAATAAAATCGTGGACGTCTTATCTCAGACGATATTGAAAATGACTATCATTTATAAAGATGGTTACATATATGAAAATATACAAATATAAATTAACATTGTCATAAAGAAACCTGGAAATAGGCGAAGGCATTGTTCTTATTAGCTAAAATTAATGATCACAATTAAATCACGAGAGGGTGTTGTGAGAATATTTGTTTAAAAATACTACTCCGCAAATACTTTTTCCGCGCTTTAGACGTACAATGACGTGCATGCTGGCAGAGCCACAGGCCTTCAATTCAAGTATAACTATATATGATGTACATGTATTTGCATGACTTAAAACTAGTTCACGCATGACGGTGCTTATGTTGGGACTCATCAATAAGATTACTTGATGCATATTATACGGACGTGGTTGTGTCATGCAATAAAGCCAGGTCATTAGTTTGTTAAAATGTCGCAAAGTTGCCCCGTGTCCTTATAAGTATAAGTGTCCAATTAAACGCGTTGTAGATTCTGATGTTGGCGGCGTTTACCATAATAGATCGATCCATTAAGCCCCGCCTCCTTACGAGTTGACCAATCACAGCCACGAAACCCGATCAACATTAGTGCAAAGATCACCAAACGGCTCAAATGGTGATCAGATTTCGCGGTTGTGATTGGTCAATGAGAAATGGGCGTGGCTTAATGGATCGGTGTAGACGTCATGCGTAGAGTATCTGGCTTATATGCCTTTTCGAAACTAAGTATTGGGCTCCAGTTTACGCCCGACTGTTTGAAGACCTTGGTCCAATTTCATAGACCTGCTTATTAAGCACATTACTATTTATCAAATGCTGCTAAGCAAAAATAAGCAGGGAAGCAGTCACAAACTATGTACGTAGTGTGGTATTTTGGCAGGTAACCTCTTTCTGCTTAGCAAAACTGTTTTGTGCTAAGATGTTTTTTTACATGAGCAGTTCTATGAAATTGGCCCTGTACTGAAAGCGCGCGTTTTCGAAATAACCGACGGAGCCTAATAGGCCGGGGCCTCAAGCCCAATCCTTGGTTTCGATATGGACATGTAGTATACGGACAATTTTAAAGTATACTAATTTTATTCCTAACGTAAAGAAATTTGATGTTTGAGGGAAGTCACAACAAATAAATGCTGTATACGGATGAGTGCTTCATCCGCTTCAGAGTACAAAAGTACACGCTATAGGCATTTAGACGTGTACTATGCATCTCAACATTTTTGACGCAACATCAAAGTGCAAAGGATTTATTTTTAAATCAGCTTCATGGGATTGTTATCATGTTTTCAAAAATGCTGAAAATTTCACCACGCTATAAGCTATTTAGAAGGCACCAGTTTTAGTAACGGCTCAAGGGTCAGTGATAAACAATGCTTTTTGGTTAGTGACTCTTTAAACTTTTTAATTATAATCCTCTTATGAGTTGAAATTTTCAACCTTTACACATTTTTTCATATAATGTGAAAAGCACGCTCTCGCTGAGTTCAAAGGAATGGCTTCCTTTGAACTCAGCGAGAGCGCTGGTTGAGCTTGTGACGTCATAAGCAAAGGTCTAGTATCGACACAATGCCTAGTTTAGTTTAGTTTTTTAGTTTTTATTAGGAATTCACTTTTACATCAGTGGCACTCATCCATCCGATGGTGCATCCAAACATATAACAAATTATACAATATATACAAACACAACAAAATAAAAAAGATAAAAAAGAAACTTTACATGTTTGTATGAGTATCAATAGGGGGGCCTACTTTACATAATATCAAATCACAAGTCTTTCAGTCTATTAGTTCTTTCTTTCCATGCATCAGTTAGAAATAGTTTACAGCAATTGTCGAGTATATAACCTAAGTCATAATTATCATCAAAGATGTTATCTAGAAGTAGATGGTGTTTTACATTAACATCGCCAGTAAAGAACATTTGCCAAATTATCTCCCACCCCTTAGAACATAATTCTCTTTCGAGTTTCATGAAATGATCATTCCTTATGTTGTCCAAACTTGTGCAGTTGAATATGAAGTGGTCAATTGATTCAACTTGGTTTAGGTTACATATCTTGCATAGCCCGGTGTTCTTGTCTGACCATGACATTTTCCTTCCTTCTAAATCTAGTGAATTAGAGCGAGCTTTGAATTTTAAACTTGAACCATAGAAATTAAGTTTGTCAAGTAGGTAAGGTTCTAGAGATGGTCGTTCTTTGTGTTTAATATAGTTAATAAGTGATGATTTATTTAAAGCTTTGTTCCTCCAATTATCCCAATCAAGTTGTTTGTTAGCATTCTTAAAAGCGCTTGACCAATTTGAGTTGTTTGGCTGATCGATATACCCGTAATTGTAGAACATACTCATATTACATTTTTCAAGACAACTTTCAATATTACAAAGCCACTCCCATTTCAATTTATCCTTTACTTGGAATATCGCTTTAAACAGTAATTTTGGTAACCTGCTTTCATTCATATCTTGGAGTCTCTTAAAGTACTGTGATCGAATATTATTTTGAATAGAGGCAATACTTTGCCACCCAAGATCACCGTATAACGCCTCTTTAGCAACATTCCTTGGTGCTTTAAGAATAACCCTTGCCATGTGATATTGAATATTTTCAAGTTTATCAATCACTGTGTTACCCTTACAAAACCATATCGCACAAGCATAATTGACTGATGACAGTCCAATTGATTTCCATAGGAGATCACCATAGTAGGCCCTATTAAAGTCGTCCTGATCATCAATTATTGATTTGATATAGCCAATTATTCGGTTACCCTTTTTGACAACTTCATCAATGTGGGAATAGTCTGACATATTCCTCGTTATAATAACCCCTAGATATTTGTACTCATTAACCTCCATGATGACACTATTACAAAGCTCCCACTTTCTATCAGCATTAACACGCTGTCCCGTGATGAGTACATTAGATTTTGCATAATTAAACGACATTTTACACTTATTAGAAAACTCGCTTGCTGTATTAAGGAGTCGTTTAAGGTCATTATCATTATTTCCCATCAAAACTACATCGTCTGCCCAAAACAGGCATCCAATCTTTGTGCCGAAAATGCTTACACCCAGGTTTTTGGCTTTTATCAATTTTGCAAGCTCATTAATGTATATGCAGAAGATAATTGGTGAGAGGACACAGCCTTGTTTAACACCTTCGTCCACATTAAAGAAGTTAGTTTCTACATCCTGAAACTGGACTTTACTTCTTACATTTGTATACAGGTTCCTAATGATGTTTAAGAGACTACCCTCAACACCAATACTCTTTATAGTTTTGAACAGACCCTCTCGCCAAACTGTGTCAAAAGCTTTCTTGAAGTCGAGAAAAGCCATAAATGTTTGTTTGCCTTCCGCCTGTCTCGTTGCCTTCCGCCTATTCAAGTCTAATGTGTTAACTGTTTTGATGTTTAGGCTACGTTGTCGTGACAGTTGCGTACACTACTTGGCCATCATCAGCTGATGAAATCTTCGAGATATCTGGACTTGTGTCTGATTGTAAATCCAAATCAGCGTAGACAATACCATCGGAGTTGTCATGACTACTAGGTTGCCTCTTGGGTACAGAAACTTCAGCATAAGTAGGGTCAGACGGTGGTGGTAAGGTGATTTCGTCTTGATGCAGGATATCGGTGAGGGATTGTAAAGGCATAAGGTTCTCTTGGTGGTTAAGATTATTGTCCGAAGTCTTACTATTACGGTTCGATCTGGGCTGATAAGGCTGAGGTTTTTTAGGTGGTTTTGCCGCCATTGGTTTGATCGTTGCTATTGGTTTGTCAGGTGAACAGGAGCGATCTTTGATTGGTGATGATAATGTGACGATGTCTTGATCAAACACAGGGTTATCATAAGTCTGCTCTGTCGAGCTGGGATGCCTCATCACATCCGGTGAAGTATCCATGTTTGAGTTGACTCTATTAGGCTGAGCGTATATTGGGCCGGTCTGTATGCTACAACTTGATTCTGAATGTCTTGGTGATACAGTATGGCGTGGTATAGGGCTAGTTGCCGTGGTACTGCCATCACGAGTGGCCGTCTGAGATGTAGTTTGGATTGACTCAAGTCCTGCGTATTCATTGTAGCTTTGACGGGGATTCTCAGTCGCTGGTGGTTCGGCGTTGGATTGACCCGCGTCCAGTTTGGAGTCCTTAGGAAACAGAACAACACACTTCAAAAAGCCTCGTCTTAGGCAAATGATAATCAGGATTGTGACGAGCAGAACGGCAGCTACGCACCCAACGGCTGCCCCTACAATCACTGTCGAGTTGCTGTTCGCTGTATTGTTTAGTGCAGTAGTAGTAATAGACGTAGCAGATGCTGTAGATGTTATCATGTTTGAAGGCTCAACACTTTCTAAAGTTGTTGCAGTAATTGCGACGTTAATCGGCCCGATGGTACAATAACTTCTCATAGCAGGGAAATTGAAAGGGGATGTGATGGTACAATCAAATGTAATATTGTCTACAGGAGCATTTACCGTTAAGTCTAATGATAATTCATTTATGTTAGATCCAACGGTTGATGATGTCCACGTATAGCTATTGGACTGAGGTGAGACTTGGGATACCGTTATTGATACTGCTGGATTAGCAAGCTCACTTGAGCATGTCAGGTATAAATTTGTTCCGTCGTCAACTGTCACAGGTCCAGCTGGGGAACAAACAGGGAAAGACGAACTTGGGAAATATAACACTGAAAGTGTTACCTTCGATGAAGCCACGACGATGCTGCCTCCCATAGCAAGTGGCTGATAGACACTACACACATATTCATCAGTATCAGACTTTTGTACATTCATTATAGTAAAGTCTTGAACGGTTGAACTGCTCGTAAACCGTGTATTAAACACGAACCTTGACTGTGTGCTGATTGTATTCTCACCCCATCTTAAGACTTGCTCCGGGTTCTCAGTCCTCCAAGCTACGATGTAACCTGTCCCGAGGTTTGTAGCAGTACATGTCATTTCGACCAACATGCCCTCCTTACGATCAGCCTCCTGTGTTAAGATCACTGCGGCCACTGTTGGTTGGGCAGTGACAACCATCAGGAGTCCGCCTGCATCAAGTGAACACAGCAGCAAAATTAACATCATTCTATCCATTGTTTGTCTTTTTTGTCAATTAAACCGGGGAGGTAGACAAAGTAGGAAGACCATCAAGTTGGTTGATTTGACAATTTAGGAGAGAAAGGAGGCCAAATATTACTCGTGTCAAGTGTCACAAATGCGTATTTATACTGCTCGCTGATTCATGATAGTGATGATTATTTCCGTTGCCGATCGAGTACCACACGCCAATGGGTTTCAACAATAAAGATCAACACACTACTGTTTGCTTTTAGTTGTTCGGGGAAGTTCCTGCTTCGAGGGTCACCTTGTGTTACGTCACAGGTCAGCGGAAACTAGACTACCACACAGAGAAAGTACGTACACCGTAACTAACAGCTCATCAAGGCAGCCTGTTGAGCCTGTGTAGGCTTTTTAAGGTGTATGTGAATAGGGTCTACTTCCGGGTGTATTCTGTCCAGACTGATCAATACGTGTCATCCTCTTTGTTAAAACCATCTCCTTTAACACGAACTTCTCACAGCGAGATGCTATTGACGTTCTGCCAGATTTTAAACATTGCGAGCGCGTTCCGCTAGAGCTTTTTTCCCTTTTATGTCAGTCTTCGGTTAGTTATTGGTAAGACCTCTGCATGCTCTTTTCCATGTGGCTACATGTATGACGTCACTATTCATTAATCAGCAGACACTGATAACAGCATCACTATTTCCCCCTTATCTTTGGTAATTTATCTTTCTTTATAGTTACATCTTTCTGGTAATGAAACCAACAAGACCCTCAAAAGTAACAATCACTGTGACATGTAGGCTAATTGTAGAGAAGATGATAAAGAAATACTAGTTTTAGAGAAAGCCCGCGCAATTTGGAAGGGACTGAAAACCAAATCCACATACAAAGATTCGGTACGGGATTCGAACCGGGGTCCAAAAAGGTGAAAGGTAGGCCAGAAACCGCCGATCCACGCCTAAATAACCCATTCAGATAAGCCTTAGCAACAGCCGTAGCCACTAACTTGGATACGGGCTTAATAGCTATAGACGAGGTAAGACGCAAAAATAGTCTGGCCCACATTGCATCCTGAGAATCATTAGTCATGTGTGTCGTAGACGGGGAACACGACAGGTGTGTGGGTGTGTATATAGTTATTATATAGACAAATTTATTTGTTTAGTTTAACACAATAAGGTATCATGATTCATTACATGATGATAAATGCAGCGACTTGAAATGAAGAATGAAAATGAAGGTAATTGTTTTTAATCATAATCTGCCATCCATTCGTAGGTCATGATTTTCTTTGGATTTGATGCAAGTTGTTGCCTTATATTATAGCGCCCTCTTGTATGGCAATAAATCAAACGAAACAAGCCTGAAAAGTCTTGCTACCTAGCTGTTCCGAAGACATAATATTTTAGCCCAACATATTATATAAGAAACAATCACATTTGAACCTAGCTAACTGCTCATGTAAGGCAATATTCTATAAATTAATCCAAAGTAACATTTGATTTGTCATACAGACCTTATTAAAGTAATTAAATTCCCTCACGTACACAAACCACCGTCATGCCAGCGTAAATTAACATAATAGTAGCTGTGCGAGAGGCAACACAATGCTTGTTGAATGTTTTGTCGTCTAGTTTTGCTTGAACTTGGTGAATTACTGTAAGCTTCATTTGAATAAAGCGAATAGAATGATTGAAAATATGGAATAGTTTCGATTATTGGAGTGCATTGGCGCAAACGATTGATATGAGGAAATGGTATTAACAAGAACTGGTAAAAAGCTACTGCAGTCAGTAGGTGTGTTGATAACTGGCTGAACGTATCACTGTCAGACTTTGCAACTTACAACCAATGAGTTCAACCTGGTCGCACATTTTACTTTGGGTGAAAAATGCTAGAATAGGTGCCTTCTTTTAAGGCACACAACGTTTACAATGGATGGAAGGATCTCCATGTATGTGTTGCTGGTGTGTGTTTGGTGTTCACTTGATGCAGGCGGACTCCTGAGTGTTGTCACTGCTGAACCAACAGTGTCTGCGGAGATCTTAACGCCAGAGGCTGATCGTAAGGAGGGCGGGCAGGTTGATATGAGGTGTACCGCTACAAACCTCGAGTCGACTCACATCGTGGAGTGGAGGTCAACTCACCCCAATGTGACTCTGAGATGGAATGACACTACAATAACGGTCAACAGTCGGTTTATGTACCAGACATCATATCCACAGACAGGGATGGTTGTTCAAAACCTTACCATTACTGATCTGCAGATTGATGACTATGATCAATATGTTTGTAACGTCAGGGAGTTCTTACTAACTGGAGGAAGCATCGTAGTAGCCTCATCTAGTGTTGTACTATCACCCCCGTCTTATCCAGTATGCTCCCCATCTGTACCCATTACAGTAGACACCGGTACAGAGCTTCGCATGTTATGTCTATCTGAGTCTGACAACCCTGCGGCTATAACAGACAATCGCACAACGACTGATGCCAGTAGCTACACCTGGACACGCTCTAGTGTCGCTGGTACGGATACATTATCATTGAATCTGACTGTAACTGTTGCTGATGAAGATGTTGCATTTAACTGCTCTGTATTACAAGCGCGTGATGCAGATATGACACGTTCGTGTATCATCGGCCCAATCAGTGTGGCGATGTCGACAGACGGTCCCACTACTGTAACCGCAGTAACAACGGACACCCCACCACCTGCATCCAACTCAGGAGTCATTGCTGGCGCAGTCGGAGGTGGAGTAGGTGCACTACTTATTATCATATTCCTCATCTTGATTTGCAGAAAACGACGTATCGGTCACCAGACTAAAAAAGACCCAATTTCAAAACAAATCAAGAATACTGAGTTTACACCAGACCATCCGGAACATTCTCACAGTAGTTTCTTTAACCGCTCTGGGGTGGACATACATGACCAATCACAGGCCAGCCATCTCCAATACTCAGTCGCTGAAACACCCGTACCCAAACCAGCCTTGTCCCCCACCAAACCCTCTTCATCGGAACCAGTTGTTTATGCCCTCCCAAACCAACACCAAAGTACATCCAGCACTAACAGCAACACAGGAGGGCGGTATTCAGAAAACACTGATGACGTCATGTCCCACAACATTCCTGCATTTGATTCAATGGACGTGGATATATTTACTGAGCCGAACGCACCTATGAAACCAGTAGCAAAGGTCAGGCCGTCCAAGAAACCCAGAAAACCCCAACCACATCAACCCAAATCTGAGCGACAGAGCAGCCCACCTGACATCACCAATCAATACCCGATGCCCTCATCACCCCTTACTGACCATGACGAATCCCACCCAGCACCCGATAATTCTACCTATGCCCAAGTCTCTCGACCCAAGAGCAACCCAGATTACATTGTCTACGCTGATTTGGATTTACGATCAGACGAGGATCAAGATGGCGGACTCCGCTCTCAATTATCATTTGATGCAGTGACGTACGCCAGTGTCAAAATATAGGCCTGTTATTAAAACGGGAATCTCCCGCGATATTCCGGGGCGGAAGTTTTCCGCATGTAAAGCTAACAATACTTAGAAACTGTTTTAATACTGAAATTCCACCATATGTGTAAATTATGAAAGTACTTGTACTATTGTGTGTCTACAAAGTTCATTTAGGACGAGTCATGTTATCAAGTTCAGAACTTCTCATCAAGGTTTTCAAAGCATGTTACGGACACTAGTATGAACATTACATGTAAACACAATCCTATAATAATTCTGCTTATTTTATTGCTATTCTGCGACTGGAATAAGACCCATTGAATGATAGGACATGTCAATGATAGAGAAAAGGGCAATTAAACTAAGCACACCGATTTACACAGTCAGTGTGTTTTGCACGATGCCTTTACTTGTACCATGCCTTGTGTTGTAGCATGTGTTTCATAAAAGAAAAATCTATAGATAGTTCCCAGTGGACGCCATCTTTACGGGCAAATCGCATTTTGGCTTGCAGGCGCGTCAAGCGCTCAAATTATTAACGCAGCCGCGTCGTTCACTAACCAATCATGCAATCAGTTTTGTGAAATGTGCGCGTGCTGCACGCCGTTCTCACGCGTAACGCATGACTGTGTGTTCCAAATTGCCCGTAAAGATGGCGGACTTACGTCATACTGCAACCTATCTATACAATCGAGACTTTATGTTTGTAAAATGTTTGAATGGTTTTATCAATGTACAAAATGTGCGTATTATAAAGCTAATAATTTAGAATGTAATGAGATTGTGACAAGCAATTAATGATGTAAGGAAATACATAGCGTGCCGTGGCAGAGTGTACCAGTGCAGCAGACTCCTGGGGGTTGAATTATCAGAGTGTGTGTTCGAGTCCCGGTCTCGACACTTGTGTCCTTTGGCGAGACACTAAACCATAATTGCTTCTCTTAACCCAGATTTGTAATGGGAACCTGTGACGGCTGAGGTAGTAAACACTTAGCTGTAATTTAAGCAGCTTGGAGTTGTATGCTCCCCAGGGAGTTGAGAAAGTTTGAGGATCGGTCAAAGTTTGCCTGATGAACAGGGATAGTGGTCAAGTACTTTGATCTAACGTGTGCTAAAATTATTGATAGTCAAAACTCATGAAATTATAAAATGATGTTACAAAGCAACTGTATTATTTTTTAATTCAGAATGTTTCTACATGTCAATTGACTTTTAGTGTATAGGAAATATAGCAACTTATGATGTTCATAGCCACCCATCTTTAAAATTATATAGGGCCTATATAATTATTTTGAACTTATGTGAGCGCGGTTTATTATATATTATTTTGAAATCTTGATACTCCAAATGTCCGCCTTATTTTTTTAATTTCTCTTCATGCTTTATATTCGGCAATTGTAGAAAAAAGAAATTTTGACTATTTTTACGTAAAAAGGAAACGTACTGCTCGATAATACTAACATAGACTATTCAAGTCTCACGAGAATTCGAACAATATGGTGAACATTGGGTTTCCACGAATATTGCGTTAACATGTGAATGAAACAAAATCTCGCGGTTTAGTGGGCTCACGTTTGAATACACGCGAGATTTGAAAGTCTTTGGTTATTATAGTTGTATATTTCGATGGCACTGTTGATTGTCTAGTATAATATGAGACGTTTGCATAAATACAAAGTAGAGTCTGGGAAGGGCTGTGTGTTTATTGATAAGAGACGTAATGATCGCAATGCTTATTTAATAATATTGCAAAAATTAATGATTAGGCCTACTAATAAAAAATATTACCGCACGCAGATTTTGCTGTTGTATGGATCATCAATATAATCAAATTAATTGCAGTTTAAAGAAATTGAAATAAAACAACACTTTACGCAGAATTGAACAACTTTCTTTTTTAATTCAAAGTCATCAGCAGTATTTGGTATTATGGCATCGTCAAAGAGCTATATATTTTCATAATAGCAAAAGGTGCGAGGCTGTCTTGCTTGTTCCACCATTCGGCTTGACTTAGTCGAACATTCCCCGCCTTTCACCTCTGTGGACCACAGTTCATTTCCCGTACCAGAGCCTTGAATGTGGATCGGGTTTTCAGTCCCTGATTGATATAAGGGTTGTACCCAGTTACAGTTTTCCTTCCACATCGAAAACAGATTTCTTCAACATCTTCTCTTCACATGTTACTTTCATGTTACATTGCTAGGCACTGGGGTCCCTTGGTTTTATTACCAGACAGATATAACAACCTCGTACTCATGATGAACGAGATGGCTGAATTGTTATCGATAAAGGTCTATAGAATCGAAAATGTACTATACCTTGGACTGTGACGTCACAAATCTACAATAATCCATATCGCTCTGCTGTTGTTTTGTTTTTTCCAAACAGTATACTCTGCCTGTCTTTGAGACGCCCGAAAATTCAGTGTAGCTGTGAATATAACTTTGTTACGATTTTAATTCCACGTAGATTTATTTTATCGACTATATAAAAATACCCAAATGGTTGTTACAGTAAAGGTAATATTATACAATAAGGCATACTGAGCATGCAGTGCTTAATACACATACTTAGGTACAAACTAAGCTATTACTCTCTATCCCTATGCAATTTATTACATCTTAATATACAATTAACAATAATTTACTTTACAAACACTGTTTTCATACTCAACGTAAAATTTGAAACATTACATGATCTTTTTTTTCACAAAAAGACGAATTGTTAGGACGGGAAAATGACTTGGCAAAGGCCTTCAACCTTTTGCGAGATTTGTGTTTTTAAAGAAGTATATGGCAGCAATAATAAAATGCTTTGGTATTCAAAGCATACCACGGCTGACTGCTTTTTGTTCCATGTGTTTATGACTGGTTTGAGTTGTTTGTTCATGGTCGACCAAGGCTATACATGTACCAGTAATTGTACCGTTCCAACTCTAGCTGGAACCGGTCCCAACTTGAGTGTTACAGAATAGGACAATCCAACTACAGCTGGGATCTTTCAGTATGCTGTTGCATTGGATGGTTGCACCAACTAAATTAATAGACTGCTTGTGGTTAAAGGTGATGAGGGTTGAGTTCAGTTGAGTGTACGTGATGGAGAAACCATTGATTCTTCTCAATGTTTGCCATTACGATTGAGCCCCGTCTTAAGCTTAAAGAACTAACTTGAGAGGTTCGAAAACTACAGAGCTACATTACAGCAAATCTAGGAAAATAAACCCCAGGAAAATCTTGGCAAATGTTAACCTCGCCGCCATTCACCCTGGGTTTGTAACCATATCGGAAATGGCTTCTACTAGGTATAAGAAGATCAAACAAACTGGGAGTTTCTTGGGAAATGAGTGTGAAAGAGGCATGTTCCATAAACTGCCTCTTGTGTTACACGGATAATTATGTACTGTTGGTCTATGACTATCAGATGAACACAGTTCCCGACAGACGCCATCTACGGGCAACTTTTGGTTTTCACTTTGAGCTGCGTCAAACGTTCTTATACTCAGCAAAGTAGGTCACCGACCAATCAAGCAAAGGAATGTAATAAAACTCATGTGTGCCACCAGTATTAAAGCATAATGCGTGTTGTTCGTTAAAAAATAAAAAGAAGATTGATTTGCCCGTGACGTCATATTATTGGAACTATCTAAATATAGCGATGGTTTGACACTTCCCCTCCTATGTGATGTAAAAAACTAAACAAAACCGATAATTTGCCGTAACCTCATCTCATGAAATCGTTTTGATGCAGAATTCCATTAATCGTGAACTATGTGTAACTATTAATCACCATTTTCTGTATCTAAATGTAATATAACTTTTCGCAAAGGGCAAAAATATGCAAAATATATACAAATTTTTTATACAAATGAAATCTCTGCATATGGCGTTTCGTCTTCGGGACTTACAGTCTCATCCTCGTCAGTTTGAAAAATAAAACCAGTGGTAGCTATATAACTGTCAATTAAATCAACTGAAGGAGTCTCGTGTGATGACGTGTCTACAAACGAGATCGTCCAATGCACAGACGCACACGAGTCTATACGTCAGCTACACAGGCGTTATTATTGTCACGTGATTGCTTCTTTCGTGAGACTTTTCTTTTCACTTTTGCGTATAAATGACTAAAGTCAAGTTGCTTGTTTTTCGAGCTGTCATTACCATCCACAAATTTGGGTTTCTTGATTGGATGGGCGTACGTGAAGTCATCAACTGGTTCAAGCGCCCTCCCGCGTGGTGGTTGAACTTCTGACGTAGATGGTAACCCCATCCGAGGTCTAACTGATGAGGGTATATTTTCTGGCATGATTTCATTGTTAAGAGTAGTGTCTTGGCTTGCTACCGATCGGGGTATATTACTTGTAGGCAAGGTGTGGGATGATGGCAGTTCTTGATACATAGGATCAACCATATCGTCAATGAGAACCAAGTTATCTTGAGACTGTAGTTCAGTAGAGTTTATCCCAGTATTGTCATCTTCAGACACACTTTCCTGCGTCCATTTCTTATCTCTCTTCCATTCCCAATAACCGCAACGATGCAGAATAAGTGCGATCACTATAATGAGTAAGACGGTGACGATAAGAGTGACAATGACACTGACTGCGACAGATGACTGCATTATTACAGGAGGTTGGTTAGTCAAAGTCGAATATGTTGACGATGCACTTCCTTCGATGGCCGTGGAGGTGTAGAGAGGGGTAGATGAAGTATAAGGCATTTCAGATGCAGTCGGAAGCAAGACGGATATTGGGCCAATCATGCAGTGTTTATGCATATTGGGAAAATACTGAGACGAAGTTATTAAACATTGATAGAAGACTCCATTGTCGCTAGTGTTCAATATCAAATCCAGAGATTGGACCAGTTTGCCTTCAGTCTCAGTCAGCATCCAACTGTCATTATTTGGTGAAGTGGTATTTGTTTGCAGCTTGGCTATCGGGAAGCCCCTGTCTGCTGTACAGCTGACTGTGATTCGGACATTTTGAGTAACGTTTACGGGTCCACTGGGTGAACATGTCAGAGAATCAGGGAAGTGCAAGACAGAGAGGAAGATGGCATCTGAAGCTAAAATATCTCCTGATGTAGTTTTTGCATAACACTCATATTCGCCGGTATCTGTAGAATTGTTAAAATTGAGTATTTGTACAAGTTGGACAACAGGCTTACCATCCGGTGATGACAATGAGCTTATCGTGAATCGATGTGTCATGTAACTTACTGACTCAATTACCATTCCATCTTTCCGAAATCCAACTGTAAAATTTTGCTGAATGTCTGTTGTGGTACAGTTTAAATGCACGTCGTTCCCATCTCGAATGTCAGTCAACTTTGACTTAATCTCTATAGACACAGATGGTTCTTTCGCAAAGACACCAATAAGCAAGGAAAGGAGCAACAACCATACCCTCGCCTCCATCTTGGCAAAATGAAAAATACCATCCACTCAACAACAGAATTAACACTGCATTATATTGCGCGGCTACCATCAACTTAATTTACGATGGTTTGCTGATATATTTATGACATTATTATGTACTTCCGGATTGGAGGAGAAACTGATGCATAAACCATGTCATGGTTTACAGCCAATCCCACGCCGACAATAGATTTAACTTCAATGGCATTACTCACAGGTTGGCCCTTCGGTGTCTATTGTACTCTATGATTGTACCCTTTTCAGGGATTTCCCCTGTACAGATTGTACCTGGGGGGGGGGGGGGGGGTCTTGGAGGATCAATCATCAACACCAAAACAACTATGGGTCAATGAACACGATAGACTTGTTGACTGAGTCATAATAGATGGAGTTACGACATCCAGAAATTAATGGCTGGGTTTGAATTTATTAGGCATTGTAAATATTATTGTAAATCTACCTTGGTCAGCGGCGGATACAGGAGAAAAGTGAGGGAGAGACAAAATTAATGACTAAGGCCCTACCTAGTATTTTATTTCAAAAAAGCTACTAAAAATCCGTACCTCGTACACTTTGTTTCATTTGTGGACCACTATTATTTCACTGACAGACATTGTCTCACGTGAATCTTGTGTACTGTGTGGAAAGCGTGTTTTTCTCACACACTGAACATGCCTGGCGCGGGGATCCGGGGGCGTGAAGATCATTCACCCACATCGTGAGTCGACCATGTATGCCACCTGTGTGTGTGTACATTGTGCAAAGAAGTTTCTGGATGGAAAGTCAGCACTCGCGCGCGCTAAATACAATGTGACTTTTACAATACGAACTTCCGGAAACTAGTGAAGACATAGCCCCTTCGTATCCTTTGCCCAGTGCATCCTTTTTTTCTGTGGCCGATTTAATTTTTAATCCGGGTTATGAAACGTACCGATCGAATGCTACTGTACTTGTAGAGGGCCCTAATGTTGATTTTTTTTTTTTTTAAACATCACAGATCTTTTGGGAAAATTGTTTGCCTTTCGAGTCGCGAGTGTGATTTTTTCCCCACTTATTAACTTGCGGGAAAACCATTGTCAGGTTCCCTCAACCATCCACAACAGTTAGACGATCAACTGCTGATATTTAATGGGGACCAGACTGATTTAGTCAGCGCGCCGAGCGCAATCAAGGTTTTGTGAAATACGTGTAATGCTGTGCGCATCTCACGCCCGTCTGGGAAAGATAGACCTTTCTTTTGTTGATAAACAAAGTGCGCCGGTTGGCATGGACGGCCGAATGTTGGCAAAACATTCAATCGTGTTAAAAAATGTTGTGACCAAATTTTCTGTAAAGATTCATGAACGGAAATACCTTCCATGATTGGTTGATTTGTTTCCAACAAATTCAACACTATTTTTGAATATTTTGTGTAACACTGCTACAAACTGTGATGTGGCAATCTGTTTTTGATTTGCAGTTATGGCTCTCCATAGTTTTTCAACCTGGGTTGGCAAAAACTCGGGCTGTGACGTTGCAAAAGAAAGGTCTATACTATGCTCAGCGCGTTATGTAAATCAGTCTGGTCCCCATAGATAGTTTAAATGTTGTGAAATTGTTAAGGGAACCCAACTAGGTTCTCGCGCAAGTTGTTAATACGCGTTATCAAAAAATTCACTCTCGCGACTAGAAAGGCAATCAATTTTCCCCAAAAATCTGTGATGTTTTAAAAAAAATGTTTAGCATTTGGGCTTTCTACAAGTAGGCCTACAGGAGCATTCGATCGGTAAGTTTCATAACCCGGATTAAAAACTACATCGGGCACAAAAATAGGATTGCACTGGTGCTTAGACCCAATTGGCAAGGATACGAACGAAGTGGATTGGCCCTACTCATGGGGCTAGTGAAGACATAGCATCGTATAATCATGGTGTCTCACTCTGTTTAGAAAATCACAGATTTTTTTCGTATTCAAGAAAGAGGGTAAATATCCGTTGTGTTTCTTTCAAACTAGTCATTATCAATTGTGCAGATAGTACAACGATGTGGGGCTGGGGGAGGGGGCTAGGCCTCTAGTAGGCCTACCCTCACCTTGTCGTACATTAATGTTATTGTTGCTCGATCGCGCTGTCACTGAAGACAAGCACAGCTTGTTATTTTGTGTCGCATTCTAATCCTCAAGTATGTGAAAACTAAATGACTATGAGACCCTATTTGGTTATATTAATAATTGCACTATCGTTTAACTCGCCAACAGTTTTTCCCCCTGAATAAGTATAAGTTGTAGCCTGCATTTTGATTTTATAACTCAGGATGGCCGATTCAAATCGATGACTTCCAACTCGAAAATAATGTTTTAATAATGATCTTGCAAAAACAAAATTGGTTTAAGTGGTCAGATATTGCATGAGATCGTACCACAGAGCATCTAAAATCCTGTTTCGTAGCATTGCGGACCCCGGAACCGGCCCATGCCGTTAGGGGTTCGCATTATGCGCTCGTAGGCGCCACAAATTGCATTCACCATTTGCTGCTTGGTAAATTTTCACGCCCCCCCGTTTGGAAAATCCTGGATCCGCCCCTGTTGGTTCTGTATCATTAGTTTCACTTTATTCAAAATTTTGTTATGCCTTATAAACAAGCTTTCTAATTGAAATCCGATCTGCAATAGCTAACAATTAAATGGTTTTTTATTACAGACATCATATTTTACGAACGACCAAATTACATGTAAATACCTCTATTTTTGAACAATGACATAGCTTCCTTGGCTGGTTTTGTAAAGTAAACAAACTGTAGGTCATGATTGTACAGCTCTATGCTTAAACCAAGATACACTACCGTCAATTTATGAAACAATCTTATTTGATTAAACCTGTCTACATATTAGAATTAAAGCAAGAGAAGACGACTATGGTATACTGGCCACAATGTCGAGTACAAACTGGATGTTTTTTGCACCCACCGCTCAACCCAAGGAGACTAAAGATACCTCCTATAAATACATTTACGCTGATACAGTCTTTGTCACAGCCCCTATGTGGGATCTATTGGTTAAGTTCTATATACATGATTATATTATAAGTTGACATTTATTTTACACTGACAGAATATACATGTACAAGGTATGTTATAACTTTCAGAATTAATACATATTATGATATTACGTTGTACATAAAGATCTTATTAATGTATACATCCTGTCAGCGGAATATTATATAATGTAAGTTGATTCAATTCTATATCAATAATAGAACAGATTATTGTCCTTCCAGCCTCGGTTTGGGGTCTATTTATCTATTCACAGCATTCAATGCTTATTCAAATTTTACTTAATAGGAGACTGTTTTTTCCTCTCTCTAAGCCTTACGTAATAATTAATGAGTTATCGTTGACTGAACAGCGCCCTCATTTGGCGTCATGTAACTGGTTTCCAGCGTTAAACACATTTCATAAAATATGTTGCGTATCAAATAATAAAAAACAGAAGTATTGTTTAGGATTTATTCTTGCAGTAGAGGTTTAAGTCGACCACCTATTTATTTAGCTAAAGAAAAAATACTAATACAAATGCTCGCCTTGAGTTAAAGAGTTCAAACAAACTGTTTCTCAGCCCATCCAAATTTGTGATTTATCACATAATGACAATATAGCTACAAATGATTGATAATCGGTTTCATTGTGCATAGATCTTAAAAGGACATTTTGTGCCCATGGCCGATGCTGAGCAAAAGAACTAGCATTTACAACTAGTTTACCATCGTGACTTTGTAACATGAAAACATTACATCAAAATGTTAAGGAATACTTAAGATTCTACATTCATCTTCGATTCCAACATCTGCCTTAAACTATTTCACAAAAACTATCGCTTTATATCGGATTGATCCTTTTGATGTTGTTTGCAAGTACCTTCTTACAAATATATTTATTTATCCAAAAAGAAAATGTGTATTCCTTAAAATTATCACTTCAAGTTTTCCCTCGTTCGAAACTAAACATCAGCGTGTACGAGGTTATTTTTTATTTAAGGATCTCAATTTTATTTACACAAATTGTTGAATAAATAGTCTGTGTTTTTGCAACGAATCTGCACAACATGTAGGTTGGTTAAAAATAACATACATGTCTTGGATTAATTTCATGAGTGCGATGGCAACCAACTTTCTATAAAACAGTTGTATTTACACTGGATATAAACCATATACATATTATTAGGTGATTACTGATCGTGAACTAAACTAAGTTGGTGTCAGGTTTAGATCGGCTCAATATGTAGATTGGCTCTTAACCATTTAAGATCGGCTCAATATGTAGATTGGCTCTTAACCATTTAAGATCGGCTCAATATGTAGATTGGCTCTTAACCATTTAAGATCGGCTCAATATGTAGATTGGCTCTTAACCATTTGAGATCGGCTCAATATGTAGATTGGCTCTTAACCATTTAAGATCGGCTCAATATGTAGATTGGCTCTTTACCATTTAAGAGTAGTTTAATCTGAAGGTTTTACTATTAGAAAATTAAAACAATTCCTAATTAATATTTGGTAAACAAAATCATATTGACAGTATAGGCCTAATGTCATAGTACTCTCCGGGAGTTGTGGGGCCCCTGTTATGATCTGGTTCACGTTTCAGTCAGTATCCTAATCGTCTTCAACGTACGATGTACGCATACTGATCGAAAAGTCGAGTTATCTCAACGCAAAACTCTTTAAATAGATCAGTAAAATGAGTTATCGTAAACATTTCTATAGTTTCTCTGTTTACCGTCAACCGTTTGAAGTTCCCCCAATCATAATCGTGATACGTGTAAATCACCCGCATTAGGCCGGAAATCTGTGTACCCGTCATCCGTTGTGCGTATTAGCGAAATGCGTGAAAATGGAAACACACGATGAGCAATGCCGTTGACTTCACTTTTGCGCACTACGCATTATACGCACAACGCATGACGGATACACGGATTTCTGGCCTTGGGTACACGGTAGAATACGTGTTGGCTACGCCTAGCTTTACGTTAGCAACATTAAAACGGAACACTTGACGTTTTTGAAATGAAAAAATAACTTTCTAAATCCTGATTTTTTTAAGATTTTGAGGGAAATCTCAAACTGTTTCTTCTAGGCTATAAAGATGGCGCTATCAGACGAAATGTCCACACACATTGGGAACAGAATCTCAAGCCACACCGTCCGAAAACTGGCATTCTTTTATGTGTAATTTTACCTCAAACCGCTCATTTCAACCTTCAAAGACATTTCTTATTACAGAAACTAGACTCTGCAAAACATTAATGGAAGGCAAGTCCAAAAACTATTTTTGCATGTTAGGCCCCTATATAATCTCAAGAAGCCCATTACTCAATGCATTTCATGGGCTTCTTGTAAGCGTTGGGGTAAATTTGTGTGTGAAGTGGGCGTGGCTGAACTTCGTCACACTAATGAACATTGATAGTTAGTTGTGCGTTAAAAAACGTCCATCATTGCCCGTGAAGATGGCTGACTTCTCATTGTGTGACGTCAAGTGGTTCACTACATGTCCGAGATTATGTTATACACGGGGACGTCCAAAATATTTTCGTAATGTGCTTCCGGAACATCACTACAAAGGACATTATCGTCTGTCCTACGTGGCCATTGTCTTGGGTTATATATCTCAAAATCAAGAATGTGGAACGGAGGAGTTGATCGTCTAGAAGTAAGATCTTCCTCATCCGGGCGTTTGGTGACGTCATGGGGGTGAGTTTGACTGGAACGAAACGCAAACAAAATACACAGGACTGTTAGTAAGAAAGCTAGGGCGACTATTGAAGATGCTAATCCAGCTACGAGGAATGTTTTAGTGGTGGTTACTAATTTGTTTAATCCTACTGTAGATTCTATGGTAGGTGTTGCACTACTGTCAGTGACGAGGAGAGTTGTAGATATAGTAGTTGAGTTTGAGGGAGACGTAGTCTTAGTTAGTCCTGGAAAGATTACAAACTGACCAATCGTACAGCTTCTCTGACTCAATGGGAAATGATAAGGGGATGTGATTATACATTCAAACGATGCACCGTCGTCTTCAGCACTCACTGTTATATCCATTTCTCTACTTACAAACTTATCAGTTTCTAAGGCAACGAAAATTCCAGTTACATTTGTTAACTTTTTCATAATTGAGAG